>CAMOHE010048458.1:23222-38533 GCA_946598075.1 Artocarpus hirsutus
CACAATAGCTTCCTTTTATTTACTTACTAAAGTTGGATTGAACTTAGACTCACTAAGAAAATGCCACGTTTGATAACTACTTATAATTTCATTTTGAAATAAATGTCCTCTAACAACTAGAATTGAATGAGATCTATGGCTTCCACATTGAACACAAGGACACCAAAATTTATCACCATGGGAATAAGTTTTGCCAAAATCTAAGAACTCTTTTACACGATTCGCATATTCTCTAGATAATTGAAAATCCCACATCCATGTCCTATCCATTTCGCAAGTTCTAAATCGAAATAATAAATAGCAATTCAATTGAAAATAATTTCATAAATTATACATACCCATCATATTTTAATCATAAACCATATGCATAAAACAAATTAATCATACTCATCCACAAAACAGTAAACAAAGATCAATAAACAACAAAATCAACACCAATTTATTAATATCTAATAAAAACTTACAATTAGGAAAGAGATTAAAGAGGATGGAGGCAAAAAGGGATGACTGCAGCAGCTTCACAAGGTTCTAGATGTGTATTTGAGAGCTAGGTTTGTGATTCGTATCTGATTGTTGAGCTGGAAAAAGGGCTTTTAAGTCATCTTCCACAACGGTTTTTTGTAAAAACTATCATGAAAAGTTACAGCCTTTCAAGACGATTTTTTAAAAAACAGTCGTGGAAAATTGTAACTTACTACAACAGTTTTTGGAGGAAACCGTCGTGGTAGATATCCCCCTTAACCATGATGGTTTTTGTCTTTTGGAGCATAACTCCCCATGTTTTTTTCCCTTATCATGGCGGTTTTTGAAAAAAGGTTATTAAATGAGGGTCGTATCATCTTTAAATTTCTAGTAGTGATATTTATTTTATTATGGTTTTTTAAAATTTAAGCTTTAATTGTTATTTATAACTACACATTTTAAATATTTTGTTTAATTGTCGTCGTCGTCGTCGTCGTCGTTGTTGTTGTTATTATTATTATTATTATTATTATTATTTGGTCAAATAGGTGTAAGTGTACACAGTCACAAGAATACAATGGTAGTAGATTATTGATCTTTTTTTCCTCAAGGAATGTTTTCTTGAAAATTATCCAATTTCTACACCAATAATAACTCTAATTTTATCTAGGTACCTCAATTTTTTTGGAATAACAAAGTAAAACAACTAACTAAGCATGCAAATTGGAGAAAAGGATTGAGGGAATTCGATGGTAAATGAGGCTGGGGGTTTTGATTTCCCATGACCCAATTATGTAATTCAATTTGACATGTTGTTGACTGATTTCACTCAACTTATTAATCGTAGGTTTATGATTATAATTTCACTCCCTTTTCGTAGTGCCAAGCAAAATAATATACAAAACTAACCGAATTAATATCCCTATGCACTTAGCTAATCAAGCATTCATTACGCATAAACCTATCTATTGATTACCTGTTATATTGGCTTCTCAAACTCAATATCACTATAGGTTGTGTTTCCTAAGTCCCAATATATAAAAATGACTTTCCCAACACAATATCTATACATCTAAAATTTCTAATTCATTGGCCAGGCAAATTAGAACATGAAGCATAGAAAAACGCAAATGATTTAAAATGAAATTCAATCAACAATCTATTAAAAATTTAAAACATAGTCAATATCAAGATACATAATATCCCCAAGCTATAGAAATTTAGCTATGCATCAAAGATCCGAATAGCATAACCAAAATTCTCAAGAAATTCATAATTGTAAACTTGTTCAAGACAAATCCAAAAGTACAAATCTCAAAAGAAAATCAAAATAAAAAAGGGATTAAGAGGAAACTACAGATGAGATGGTCTTTTAAGGCATGAATTCTCAAAAATCTTCAAGAAATCCTCTAAGAAAATTAGCGTCCAAGCTCTTTTCTTCTTTAAAAAAGTGTGCCCCAAATCCTTCATGAGAATTGTGCTCTTTCCGCCTTAGTGCCTTCTTTCTAGGGTTTAGGGTTTTAATGGGTAGTTAAGGCCCTAATCAAGGTAAGTATCAATCATCCGATTGAAATCAAGGTTAGATCAGCCCTCAAAATCTTTTTAGCTCACCACAGAGTTGCACGGCCATGCAACAGGCCTGCACAGGCATGCGGGTCGCATCGATGGCCTAGCTTGCATAGCGGTGCGGGTGCATGCCAAGCCTGTGCACCCACACAAGGCCCTCAGCTAGGGCCTCTGCTGCACAAGGAGTGGACACGTGGTGTTTGCTGCACTCTCCTAACAGAGCTTTTTGAGCTCTAATTTTTGATGCCACAATTCCCATTAAGTCCAATATTTTTACTTCCCCATAAAATAACACTAAAACTATCAAAATAACACAAATGTTTAGGTTTTTTCACAAACACTTAAGCTCAATAAATACTTGATTTGTGAAAAAAATACTCACTCATCACTATTATTATTAGTATTGTTGTTGTTGTTGTTGTTGTTGTTTTGTTGTTGTAGGCATTTGATGCACAATTAAACTAAATGTGGTTAAAATGAGATTAAAAGAGTAGTTGAAAATAATTGGGCTCACAAATCACTATTATTAGGTCCTAGCAAACTCAAAAATCAGGTTAGTTCAACAATAATGATTATGCAAACTAGCAAATAAATTCGGAATGAAATACAATAAAACTAAAGATACCAAACATAGATTTATAGTCGTTCACTCTTGAATTGATCTACGTTCACTGTTGGTTTCTTCACTATGTGTAGAATCAATGTAACATTTAGTGAGAATTTTGTAGTGTTTCTTGTAAAAATGAGAGTTGGGGGATGTCTTCAAGTGGAGCTTTCACCCCATATTTATAGTCATCCCTCTAAGTTAGTGGGCTTCAGTTAGTGGGGAGAGTGGATATGATGAAGTAGGACACATGTCGCATGATGATTGGGTGCAAATCTTAGACCACTTCCACTTAACTTGCTACGTGAATTAGTGGGTTTTTCCTTGTTACTTTTGACTCAAGATTATCTAACATGTCAAACCAAACGAACATAAAGTTGAATAATACTTTGTTGTCGAGCATGTCGAACACAAAACAAATGTTGAATTCAATATTATTGATCTACTAACAACAAGCATATCGAATTCTCTTTGTACCGCCCTATGCGAGGAACACTCCTAACAGGCTTGATTGGTTCGATTCGTTTGTTAGGCCATACTTACTAGGCCTTGCCCCTCAAATTAGGCTTGTCCAAATCATACCCAACAATTATTATTGTTATAATTATTGTTGTTTATAAGTGTTAGTATTATTTTCTTATTGCTGTTGTTGTTTTTGTTATTATTAATATTATTGTTGTTGTCATTGTTGTTGTTGATGCTGCTATTGTTGTTGTTAGTCCTTATTTTTGGCTTGTTATTTGGTACATCCTGAGGATCTTTTATATTTCTTGCTAATATGTTTATGGTTTATCTTTTAATATACTAAATTTTTTATCTATCTTTTTTTTACTTTTAAAATTTGAAGGAGAAAGGGTTATAGGTATACGATTATTGTTAACTTATAAGTGTAACCACTTATATTTTATGGCTATATAATATTTCATTAAATAAGGTTAAGATGTGGTTTTTTAATAAATGAGCTAAATTATTTGGTGAAAGTTTTGAAGTGTTATGGTTTAAACTGCATAACCCACACCACATAATATTTTGTGTAATTTGGTGTGATTATGTAAACTTTTTTGAATGTGTTTAATTAAATTCAACTAACCTAGACATTTCTTTTCCCTCTTCCTTTTTCTCTCAATTTCTAGGATTCCTAGCCATGCCTTACACCGTTTCTTTTTCTCTCTTAGCACACCACCCTATGGTTGGCCGCTAGACCCCTTCCCTTAGAAATGAAGCTCTATGCAACATAGAGGAGATCAGGAGGCTAGCATTGGCCTTTTGGCTGGAGGGGATCACATTATACAAGATGCAAGGTTTGGGCATCATTTTCTTACCATATGCATGTGGTGTGTCAAAGCTCAAGCAATGCTGAAGCTCTAGGGTTTTGACCCCTCATCATAGTGCTTTTGGAGGTGTAGGTTGTGTGCGATTGTATACTCATCGATGGTGGTGTGGTCACAGTGGTTCTTACAGGTGGGTGATGTTTTGGCAATGACAATGCAAGATCCTCAGTTGCTGGTAGTGTAACGCATTGAGGAAAATAAATTGACCAAATTATTTAACTTAAAGTGAAAAACCTAAGTTTAAATAAAAATAAATATTTCAAATAAACAACATTAGAGTCTTCAAAAGTTAAATTTCATAATAGTCCACAAGATTACATCTTTTATTAAAAATACAACAGCAACAATGTCAGGTGATACAATATCAATACTTGTACAATTATATTGAGAGAAAACAACATAATCATATTTAACGCCAACTATTCAAGAAATCTAGCACATACTATAATCTCGTCTAGAAACAACATGAAGCACATATTGATAGCCTGTCATCACCATCTTGGTGCTAATTTAACACTACTTAGAAGAAAGATTTATTAAAAAAAAAATAAACAAAGTAGATAAAAATGAGCGAAATGCCTAGTAAGATATAATTTCAAATGAAATAGTATAATATTTAAGTAACAAGACTAAAAGATTAATAATAAGTAAATGGAATTAGAACAACAACAACATTGCTCAAAACCCATGGTTTTGTAAACCAACGGTATACGTATACCATATATCGACAAACATGAAGCAACATTTAACACCAACCATTCGAAAGCACATACCATAGTCTCGTCTAGAAGCAACACGAAGCACATATTGACAATCTGTCATCACCATCTCGATGCTATTTCAACATTACCTAGAAGGGAGATTTAAAGAAACAAAAAAAAAAAAAAAAAAAAAAAACTAGATAAAAATTTTAAAAACTCCCAATCTGATATAATTTGAAATGAAAGTGGTATTATAGTTAAATGGAATCTAAAAAGCAGCATTTCTCAAAAATCATAGTTCTGTAAACCGATGGTATATCATATATAAACAAACATAATACTTATAGTTTTAATCGATCACCCACACTCAAGGATTAGTGTTCTACTCTTAAGGTTACACTTCATGCAACCCAATCTATGAGGCTATACAGATTCTAATGTCAAGGGACATGCACTTAATGACTATGTTTGTAAACCCTTTGTGCTCAAAATAACTTGTTCCAAGACTAAATACTCATCCAAGTCCATTTTCCAAAATATCAAAAATTAAGATATTTACTTATGCATTTCTCAAAAATCACTATTTTGAGAAAAATCAAAATTTTATAAAACAATTTATAGCAACATATATTTCTTTCAATAAATAGTTTTATTGCTAAAACAAATGAATAACAACCTTAAAGCATGGGTATGAAATAGGGGTAAGAATCCTACCTCTTTGTCAAATAATCTACAAATACCTTCTAAGTCTTACAAGCCAAACTGTAACTATGTAAGTGTTGGACAACAAGTACGTAGTGGAAAAATATTCAGCAAAATTGCTACATGAGAATTATAAATTAATCAAAGATCTTTGTACCTTAGTAAATCGATAACCGCACTTTTGGTACAAAAACATTCAGTAGAATTGCTACACAAGAATCACACCTAGAAGAGTCTCAACAACTAGTTTTCTTGGCTATTCTCTTTTTCACAACTGGATTATGAGTAGGCATGCCATTCGATTCTCCTCTTGGCAATGTGTCTTTCCAATCATAAAAGAAAACCAAAAATTATAGTTCTTGATGTTGAACAATTTTTATGGAAGTTTCAGAGTTTCTCTCTCTAGAATATTCTTTCTAAATTTCTCAAGTAACCTAAATAACAATAGGAATAAGTATCCTATTTATAGTAGCTAGTAGGCCATCAATTCTACTCAGATGGGGTTTTTGAATTCATAACTGGGGTCAAAATCCATGTCAAAAACCCAACAAAATGCATAACCATAATTATACGAACCAACCTGTCGGTATATCTTGAATCGACCGGTCAGGCCTTTTCACCGGCCTATCGATTCAGCTCAGTATGGAAATTTTCTATTTTATTCAACACTATAATCTTGCTTAGTGCTTTAGTTTTAATTCAAATAACTCAATGCAGTAGTTACCTGATTAAAACAGTCATATATCAATAATTTCGTGTCAAATTAAATAGATACAAATAATCCAACACGTTTATTTTTAATTTTATATAATTAATTCAATCAATAAACTAACATAAATTATCACAAAACATTCATCTAAGTTTTAATCAATTGTAGAATTAACATAAGTTACTAATTTGTAAAAAAAACACGTCATATCATTATTGAAAAATATATGAGTAAGCAAAGATGACTCGATAGACATATATAGATTAAACTCCTATAATTATAAAATGACATGTCCCCAACATGCTCATTACAATTATCAACTCTATACCTATTTTACTAAAAGCTTAGAATTGTACTCTTGAACTTATACAAGATTACAAAACTCCAATAATTTCTTCGTCCATGACATATTATGATGTGTAATACCCCTATAGGATATCCATAATTAGGTTAAGGATAAATTTTGTTTTACGTTCGCGATTATGTTTACCTTTTGTTCTATTATCTAACTATTAGAATACTTACTCTTTACAACCAATACAAAATGCCTACCATTTAGTTACAAAAATGTATCCAAATAACTAAGCACTCTAGTTTTTCAATTCAAGGATAATACTTGTAAAAGGATATTATTAACTCTACCAAAAAGCTATAGATTCCATATCTATGAATAATGAGTTTGCATCATTCAAGAGCTCCAACGTACCAGTATGGGTATTTTTATTTAATTCAAGATGTCACATTTTGATACATCAAAAAACACAAATCAAGAATATGGACTCATTAATCCATTCCAAGATTAAGATGTGACACATAAAATTGTCTAAAATCATTTGTTTTATTCAAATGAAATTATTGACTAAATCAATTCAACTTCAGTTCCAATTTAATATACCAATGACAATATACTAATGTCTCTACTTGCAAAGTTCCACTTCACTGACTAAGACAAGTCATCTCTTGTTGGATTACAGACAACATAATAATCTTAACATGAATAAAGCACCAACTTTATCCCTAGATTGTAGACTTCTTATGTTTAAACCATCACCTTAAGATTCATGTCTTTTGCATAATTTGTCCATTATATGCACGATCTTAAAAGTTTAGAACGACAATCTTAGACTTTTGTTTGCTTATCATACATTAATCACAAATGAATAAAAAGAGGACAAATTTGATATATGACATAAATAATAAATTCTTTATTGATCAAATGTCTCAAAAATAGTAACATTGTTTAATCCTTTAAGCATCAAGTCTAACAGTAAGCTTTTAATGTTGTCCTCACATTAGAAATTTTCTATAAAAGTCATCAACGTTGCCACTTGTGCTAAACTCGAATCACAAGTTCATATTATATTATTATGTATAAACTAACCATTAATGTACTTTTTTGTAAAAGTATGATCCTTAATTGTAAATAAGTTTTCTAAGATTTTAAAACATGCTTAAGGTAGTTTGGAAGCATTTGTTGGTCTCAAAATGGTGAGAAACCAAAACAGCATGAGTTAAAAGGCCTGAAGGGCTTAGATGAAGGTGGAGGCCACTATGGCCACCATCCCAATCGACCAGGTGCGGGATCGCAACCCTTTGTCCCGGCCATTGTAGCACGTGTGTTGCCTAAGGCTTCCAAATAAATATATTTCTATTTTCTCAAAAAGTAAGATAAACATATTAAAAAACAAATAAACACTTCTCCCTAAATTTTCATGCTTCAAAACATATATAAATGATCAAACTCAAAAATTTTTAAAAAGTTAAATAAACATGAAAAAAATCTGATTTTGAGCCTTGAATCTTAGAAATTAACATTGAGTAAAGAAATTTGAATCTAGAGATGCTAAATAAGTTTCTAAGTTTAACATTGAATCAAATCAATAATTTCTTTCTGTCTTAAACATTGAACTTCATATTCTTACATATCAAACTTAAAGACAACTCATGCTTAAGAACAAAGCTTAAAAATGAAAAATTTCAAAGAAAGAATATAAGAAAGGATTGAATCAATCTTTAGATTAGATAAGAACATAAGAATCAAATTCATTTTTGAATAGCTTACCTAAAAATACTCTTGAGAAAACTTAAAAAAATAAAGTAACAAGCTAAGTTTTTGCAGCTTGAGCAAGTTGGCTATGATTGGCTTTTTTTGAGGGTTTTTTTTTTTTTTTTTTTTTGTGAGAAAAGTGATTAGTTTTTATATAGACTTAGAGAGCAGCAAGAGAAAAATGAAAGTGGGAAAAAGAGAGAGGAAAGACATGAATAGGAGGGGAAGAAAGTGAAGGAGAGTTGTCGTCCATGTGATTTAAGGGTTGTTTGAATGGTTCAATCTTGAGGAAGGAAAAATCTAGTATTTATATTCTTAAGAAGATAAGTGACATGAATTGGTATTGACTCTATTCAAGTAGAATATGTGTAATTAAAAGTAAGTGTGGAGTAAAATTTGGAAATCAAAAAAATAATGTAAAATTAAAGAATATAAAAGTTTAAACCAGAAATTAGACATTAAAAAATAAAAATAAATTTTATATGCAACTTAATTAATGTAACTGATAGTATTTTAAATTAGGACACACTAATTAATTGATCTTATATATATAATTAAACTAAATTAAATTTTTGGTCGTTACATATTGTGATGTTTCTTTTGCGGTGTTTTCGTCTTCATGCATCATCGTGCTAATTACTTAACCCTTTTGATCTCATTGTCAAGTTGTTGCTGGTGGCTTTGTTCATATTGTAAGGATTGCCTATTTGTTTTTTATGGATGACATTTTTTTCTGTCATATTAGTGTTGTGTTTTCGCTTTTAAGTTTTTGCTCTTGTTTTGTTATAATGCAGATGGCCTCTCCCCACTCCTCAATTTTATCTACGTGTCCAATCTGCAAGACTTGGTTCTTTGCAGTAGGTGACGTTAGTGATATGAGTCTACTAATCTCAATCAGGTAGAGTTTGATGAAACTATGAAAATGCACATTTTTTTAGGCTAAATGTCATAGATTTACATTCGTATATATTGTCAAATTTGTTACTTAAAGCATTTATGTTATAATTAGTATTTTAGTGTGTTTGTGTGAAAATATTTTTAGGCATGTGTTTTTAGTGTGTTTTTATGTTTAATAATATTTTTAGTAATTTATAAAATAATTTTTACGTGTTTAATAATTAATTACTTTGAAAATAATTAAAATCGTAAAAATATTTTTGTGTTTATTTTTAGTCTTAAAATGTTTGAAAATGCGTTTTTAGTTGGTAAATATGTTTTATAAAATTTCTAGTAATTTATAAAAATATTTACTTAAATAATATATCTGTGTGAAATTATTAGGGTTTGTTAATTTAAGAAGTTTTTACTTATTTTTAGTGTGTTTTATGTGTTTTATTGTAAAAAAAAAAATTCTAAAATTATTGTACAAATTAATTTTGTAAAATACTTAGAGTGTTTAGTTTATTTTAGATTTAAAATCTACAAGCAAAATGGAGCAAAAATAAGCAAAAGAGACCTTAAATGCACAAGAAATCAAAAGGATAAAATAAAATTCAAAGAATGCCATACGACGAGCTAAGGGCCATCCGATCAGACCGCCCAACCTACTTGGACCGTCCTCATGTCCTTGTCAAAGTCAGAGTTCACTATGAATCTTATGCAACGCGTTCGTTGTGCATCCGTTTTCCTAACCATTTGATCAGCCTACTAAGACTCAATCTTATGGCCCAGATCAAGCCTTGCAGTCCCAATGAAATGTGCAAAATTCCAACCACCAAATTGAGTCTTCCTTTGTGTTTTCTGCCTAATCCATGGTCATTGTTCGTCCAACCAGTACAGGCAAAACACATGATTTTGAAGCAAAGTCATAACAATAACCAGAGCTAAATTACATGGAAAAGAAGTAAAAATTAAATAAAAATCAATAATGCCGATTCTAAATCACAAATAGGGGGACAAAAATTATTCAAAAAATTCCAAAAAAATCCCAAATTGCCATCCTACTCATTTGCAAGCCAAAAATATCTAAATAAAATAATAAAAAGGGTAAAAAAAATTAAATAAAAAATTATGCAAAAAGTAAATCTTCACCTGTAGATACCCCCTCCCTTCAATGTAATTCTGCTCCCTTTCTCCATAATTTGGAGTTCTTTCTTTTTTTCTCTCTTCTTAGGTTAGTTTTCTCTTAGTTTAGTTTTATGTTTTTATAAAATATTTCTAGTTTTTATATTACAAAATAGTTATGTTTAATAATCTTATGTGTGTTTTTTACTTTCATTATATTTTTCTATTTTTTTACCTGAGGAGAAAGGGGAAATTCTAGCAAAATTAAGTTAAATATATTTTAGTTTTCTAAAGTTTTCTAAGCAGTTATAATGTCAAAATAATTTTTAGAAAATTCATGATTTTCTTATTAACTAAGCTAAAATTCTTGTAAAATTAAGTTTTGATTTTTTATTGACATAGGCTGGTACGGGTAATGCTTGGGAACACCTTAATTATTCGTAGATAGAAAATGACATGATAATACATAACTTTAATTTTGTTAGTAATTTTAATTAGTTAATTTCAAAATCATGTATATTTGTTAAAATGAGTTTTCGATGTATTATAGACATAAATTGGCACATTAAATGCTTAGTAGCTCTTGATTTATTGTAAACAAAAGATGGCATATTGTATGCTTAAATTATTTTAATAAATAGTCTTAGAAAAACTAAAACATATTTAAGTTAATTGTCAGAATAGAACCTTTAATCCTCAACATTGTTATAATTGTTGGCTTTCTAAATTAAATTACACTTATTGTTAAAGTTCTATTTACTATTTAAATTAAATCGCATTTCTTGTTATTAAGAATCTAAAAATCACAAAAAAAAATCTAAAAATGGAAAATGTAAAAAAAGTGTAAATATTGTAAATAATTAACCTTAATCCTTAAATTTTTAGCTAATAAATAAAAATAATATAACTAATATATTAGAATTTTGCAATATCTTTTCCCTATGGGATGGACCTTTGATTCACTGCATATTATTACATGGACAATCTTGTACTTGAAGTTACATCAGACTTGCAATTTTAGATCCAATAGAGTTCTCCTTCAATTGTAGAGGTGTTGATGAAAGAGTCGTTTTTGCGCTCAATTATTAGTGCACCTTTTTTATTTCTCTTTATTAGAATTCGGTGCATGTTTTACCTATTTGTGTGGTCATTAGAATTTAGTGATGAATCTAGCCTCTGATTGGGGTTAAGTTTCCCGATGTTACAAGGCCATTCAAGTTTGGATTCATGCATGTATCCTTTTGACCTGAGATACAATCACCTCTCAAAAAAAAAAAAAAAACAACAACTCAATTAACCTTACTTGTACTTTAATGAATATCCGTTTAAAAAATAAATGTTCAAATTGCACCAAGCCTACCCTAGTTGGACAAATTAACTTTAAAGATTTCTTATGAATTTCAATATTTGATTATTTTTGTTTCCAAATTTTGATCCATTTCCATAGTAACTTTCAAAAAAAAATTAAAAAATAAAGTTTGTATGTCCAATTTATGAAAGAAAAATGGAATGTGATATTCATATGAGGTCATAATAAGCAGTAAAATTGTAGAAGTAATTTTTTGAATGGGCATTTGAAGTTCATGTGAGGCCATAATAAGCAGTAAAATTCTCAAAGCAATTTTTTGAATTGGTCAGCGATCTCACAAATTTTATTTTTTTTATTAATTTAAAGTAATTTATTGAATGGGTGAGCAATCTTCTTCTTTGCCTTTAGTTTGGATTCTCTTCCTCCTCCACTCCTTCCCTCTCTCATTCTCATACCCTCCTCTAACCTTTCTGTCCTAAAGGAAAGAGAGTGTTGAACTATTAACAATAATATATTACCGCATTTTATCCAAGGAAAATAAAAATATAAAACAAGAAAGCATACAGACATCACTATTAATAATTTTAAATCTTCTAACAAAATATCTATAAGATAAATGTAGGATGAAGAGACATATTATTGATGCCTAATTTTGGCATAACATCACATGTGGCTGTGCATGATGGTCGGACTCCTTGCCTTGCTTGGCTTGATATGGTCTGGTTTGCTAATCTGACCTCTAACAGGAAGACAAGACCAATTCAAAACGAAAGTTAACAAACTAAGCAAGAGCAACATCGATTACCTTAATAGTGGAATAAATGCTTCTATTTATAGAATTTTACTTGAAACAAGAGTGGCTCATATTTGACCTGTAATTTTTAAAGCTGAGTGACAAGTGTCAAGATCTTATGGGTTAGATGTCCCTTAATGGAGTTAGTAGATAACCTTAGCGTCTAGCATACATGATGACTGGTGAGGTTTCAAAAATTAATCTGGAAGATTACTACCAGTAACTTACCAAATAACTTGATGTTGAGATAGTTCTTGATTTCAAATTATCAACATGAGCATCGACCCTGATCTGTGTTGAACATTTGACATAATCTAGCAGATTTTAAACTGTTAACATCAACTATGATCGTGATATATGTTGAAAATGTGATATAATTTGATAGATTTTAATGTGCTAACATAGTTGAATACTCTGATAATTGGCGCCAACAAGAGCTGATTGTCACTATTGATTTTGGTGGCATAATCTGATAGATTATTTATCGTAATAAAGCATACCGCTATGATGATCTATAGCAGAAATTTTTCTAAAATTTACTTGTTGACCTTGATTAGTCCATTAAATAGGCAAATGCCTTATGGGTTCGCTAGTTCGAATTACGTTGATTTGAACTAAAAATTTTGAACCTTGTAGTTTAAATTGCAATTTGAACTAGTGTCTGGATAGATGGTAAAAATGTAAACCTAAACAAAGAATAAAATCCAAATTTGTGTGCTGATCGATGTGGAGAGTACAATGAATTAGTTGAGTATTTCTATTAAAAAATGGTTTAAATTATCCCAAAGGAGGAGGGAGATTCATTCTAAATTGGGCAATCAGACTGTGTTAAACTTAAATTGAATTGTCAAATAGTCCAAAATATTGATTATCCAAAGACCAGTTTGAGCTTTGCTCATCATTTAGACAGAACTGAACTGTTCGAATTGGTTAGTCAAATGGGATTTCTAGCATGCCACATTAAAGGGGCACTCCTATAAAATTACCTAATTAACTTTAAACTTCCTAAAGGTTGTGAAAAATGATTCTGTTGGAAGGAAAAGGCATTCAATCTACATAAATGGTCATCACCACACGTTCTGTAGTTACTTTTAGAAAATCTTGAGGTCTTTCATTGGGATTGAAGGATTTAATTCAGGCCTTTTCTAACCATTTTTAGTGGAAGAGTAAATCTTGTAACTTAGAAGCTTCAATGAATTCATTCTTTTCCTTTCATTCTTGTTCTGAGTATGAGCTAATTAACTTTTCTTTCTTTTTTTTCGTTTTGTACTTTTATTAAATTGGGAACGAGCTTGATGTAGTTCTTTATTTTTCTTTTGCTGAAAAAGGGGGAAATTCATTGAACGAAACCCCATCAGCCTAAGAAAAATCTTTATTAACATAAAGTCAGATACCAAAGACTTTTTTTTATTTGTTAAAATTTGAAATTTAAGATTAATCTTATATTTTCCACCCCATACTCTGCACCTACTCTTACTTGGCTCCCTTATTTTTAGAAACTTTCACCTCGTTACCGAGACTTTTTAACTCTGTTTATAGAACTTAAGTAAGTTAAAAAAGAAAAAAAAAAAAAAAAAAAAAGAGAGTGAGAGAATATACGCCAATAAAAAAGGAAACATTAAACATAAATTTAATAGTAGTCTTCCTTTAAACAACCTTAATCGCTACATAAGATTAATAAACTCAAATTTTAAGTAAAAAAATAAAGGATTCGTGCCGTAGGTTGGTGTTGCCCATGGAGCTTTGTGGCCGAGTTCCCTTGGTGTTGGAATTAGTCTACGCCGTGGAGATAAATCTAAAAATTCGCCACTGAGGTTCTGTTATTCATATTGTTTGCTTTCAACGAAATTTCTAATGAAGAAGTGAGAAATGGATGTCGAATGCACTTGAAAATACTAGGTCCAACTAAAATTTTAGCTTAAACTAATTTTGCTAAAGTGTTTTTCTTACAAAATTTGTATTTGCAACAATATTTTCAATTTAAACAATTGGTTCGAATCATATTTTTAAATACCCTATAATATTTAGGGCCGTAAATTGAAGTAAACCTAAGATGTCTTATATAATTTATATTGGATCAATTTGATAACCAAATGAAAGTCAAAGTAATATTTTAGATTGTCCCATCCAATTTGGATGGTTCGAAAAAGGTTCGATGTTTTTGGTACATTTTGGCCAACAGAAATATATAATCAGTGAATTGGCCCCTAGAGTAGCCACAAATTGGATGGTTCAAAAAAGGTTTGATAGTTTTGGAAGATTTTGGCCAACAGAAATAGATAATCAGTGAATCGGCCCCTAGAGTACGCCAACCAGCCGCCCCCGGTTTATACTATGCCACGGGAATCTTGTGGTCCCTCGTCCCCATACAAGGACTACTCGCTTTAGTGTGCTACAAATTAGATTGTAAGTTAAAGTCTCCAATGTAAAATATTTGCTATTAAAAAGTGTAAAAAAATAATATATTTAATATGTTATTTTATTTTATACTATAATATATGTTATTATTTAGAATGTCATATTTGTCTTTTGTCATAATCATTAAATCTTAAAACTTGTAAAAGTAAACTTTTAATATTAAAATAATTAAAAAATAAAAATATTGTAATATTAAATAAAAAAGTCAATTTACTAACCATAGGAATTAAATGCCAAAATTTGTTATATGCGAAACTTTGTGGAAAAAAAAGGCATTAAATTGGAGATTTTTTTCGTATACTCAAATACTAAATTTGTCATTAACATATCAATTTAACATTGTATTAGAGACGCTCTAATTTTGCACCAGAAGGAAGATGTCAAACTCACTCATGAAGCATTCTTTAAAAAAATCTTTTACAATAGGGAACTCTTTGACTTCCATTGTTGTTGGAAGTTGTTGTTTTAAACTGTTTTACCGGTTTGATTTATATGTCACATTAAGAATTTAAGCACATGATATCATGAAGGTTGAAGAATTAATCAAATGCTCAGTGGCGAAGGAAGAAACTTGAGTTTTACCCATAAAAAATTTTGGAAAATCTTATAAATGCCCTTATTTGCAAGACAAATAATAATTGCGCCTCATTGAATAATTAAAGTAC
>CAMOHE010048459.1:0-11916 GCA_946598075.1 Artocarpus hirsutus
TTCAAAACATTGAAATTATTGCATCCTTGAACTTGGTGCTCACCATTTTTAATTTATGGTATGGAGCTCATGATCATTATTGATCTGGATTTCTTTTACTGACTGATATCACATAGGAATTTCCACATAATCTTAGTAAGTTGGAAATTCCACTTGTGTCAAATAACATCATCTTTTTGGCTCATGTAGAAAATTAATAACTCATGAATTCTTGGTTTAGCACATTAAATAATTATTTTTAATTATTTTAATGTACTATCATAACATTACATTATTACATGTTTCATAAATAAAGCACATAAATTTGTGCATTCACAACATTAATTTTTTTTTTCTAAGGTCTTACAGCTATTAAGACCTTTAAATAAGCGCGTTAATAAATGCTAAACTTGTACTTTCTTAAGTACTTAGCTAAGTCATGAGGGAAAAACCCTCAATTAATCATAGCTATTAACATTTAAATTTTTTTCGGGTCATTACATCCTTAAGTCATCATTCACAAATTAACTTTAATTTTGACACATAATTGTTGGAAAAATTAGTTCCAACGATGAAATGAAGCTTAAAAATTTTTATTTAATAGCCATAAAACTAACTCAAGTTGTTATAAACAATTAATAATATCTAAATTTATTGTATCCATTGTAGATTGGAAACAACACTTCTAGCAACATTAACAATCCTCTTCGAAACACTTTAGTACTCAAGAATAAAGATTACTAAAGGTGAACTCAACTCTTTAATTTTCCAAGGCCTCTATTTATAGGTTAGTTGAAAGAGTCTGAATATCAAGAAATCAGCAGAAAATCTCCTCCTTCTTTCCCTTAAAATTAACTCCACTTATAGGGACTATTTCTACAAAAATTCGACCACCATAATAGATAAATATGTTTTTTTTTTCTGCATCATCTTGGATAATTTAAATCAACTCAAATATAATTTAAATTAAAATAATATCATTTTGATAGTTATCTTATTTAAATATTTAAGGATTTATTATCCGTCACGTAAATTCAACTGGTATTTAAATTAATTATTCAATACCAATTTTAAATAATTAATTAATCTAAAATATCAATTACCAATTTGATTTTTTTTTTAAAATTAATTAAATAATATGTTAACTCCAAAAATACGCAGCATTATGTGTCACCCATAGTAGGCTGTGCCTGCTATCAATCCACTAACAGACTGTAGCCTGCATGTCTTGTGAAGGTTGATGGCCAACTTGCATAAATTTTGTATTGCTAGTAGTATCCAATTTTCTCATGATATGTATCTAAAAGTATGTGAGTTAGTACTGGTATCCAATGCACATATATTATCAGGCACTTATAGTTATAGACAAATTAACCATCGATTAATTATGAATCTAATTATTTATTTTGGTATCATTCCGCTTTAAACTCGAAACTATACTTCTGATAATATATAATATTACAAGACTTTGATTAATAGTCATGATGTTTTAATTTTCTTATCATAAAATCGACGATGTAAAAGTAAATAAACCACATATTGAACATAAAATAATGCATTATCATTTGTTGATGTAAAAGTGTTAAGAATGCTTCAAAAGCATTTAACCCCTTAGGACATTAATCCTAATAGTTAAAAGGCTGTTACAAGCGACCACAAGAGTTGTTGTTCTTGCATACCCATCTCTTCTTGTTGTCGTTAATTTGGTTGTGTTTTGGTATATATGTTGTTAGATTTTACAAAAATCATTGCTAAACTAGAGAGACTTACAAGAGTTTAACACATATTGAACATAAAATAATGCATTATCATTTGTTGATGTAAAAATGTTTGGAATGCATTAAAAGTATTTAACCCTTAGGACATTAATCCTAATAGTTAAAGAAGTGTTACAAGTGCCACCGGAGTTGTTGTTCTTGCACATCCCTTTTTGTTCTTGTCGTTACTTTGATTGTGTTTTGGTATGGACGTTGTTAGGTTTTACAAAAATTATTGTTGAAAGTAAAAAGATTTATGACAGCCTTTTAAAAACTGACATTAAAAGTGTTACCTCAGAGATTGTGTAATATTCTATGTGCACATTTAACGACGACTAAAACCTTTGACATGTGGTGACTCTACAATTGACGATAATTTTAACATCTATCAAATCTGCCTTTTGTACTAGTATAGTGAAAGAAATTGAACCTCCTCAACAGTAGAAGGAAGCTTATCAAATGAATCCTCTAACTATTTACTACTAATTGAAAGACAATGTTGAAATAATCTCATACACAAATACACTTAGATATGAACATCATATATTGTCTTTATTTTTGTACAAGATAAAATGTTGCAAAATTAATGCGGTAGAAATAAAGAACAAAAACACACAGAGAATTTACGTAGAAACCCAAAACGGAAAAAAACTACGAGTAGAGGAGAAGAAAATCACTAAACTCGTAAAGATTACAGTGGAGGCGCTAGGGAGGCTCAAAATTCGCTAATCATAAAGCCTAACGCAACACATCATATATATAGGTATAGGCAAAACCCTAAGGGCCCAAAAAACATAAACTAAACGGTCCAATAACACAGGTCCGTACCACGAGGGCGGAGCCCCCGCACCCCCGACGAAATCAGTGGTGGGCTACAGGATCGGGCCTATCAGCCCAATCCTTCCACTACCATTACAGATCTCATGAAAAATCTCACTTTTGTTTTTCACCATAATTTATTGCACTGTGAGCTTTTCGGATCGGGCCAAACTAAATTTGGGTCACCATACTCTAACATAGAAAATATATACACAACATCATCTGGGCAATTAGTGTACATAAATTATACCATTGGCAACTAGTGCTCCATAATACATATGAATAAGCAAATAAATATGGCCCATTGGCTGTTTGTACTTCGTATCAATACAACGTACTCAATACATAACTTTGTACAAATTTTAGATAAATGCAGTATATAGAAACATACCTAACCAGCGTTATTCTCTAAAGCAGTAACACTTTCCCATTCTCTTCCCATGGAATGTTATACATTCTCCCTTAACTTTTGATGCAGATGGATACTTCTCTTCGCATTGAAGTTGACAAGTTTTATCTTTGAAACATTTTTCCTCGTTAAGCAAACTGATCCTGACCGGCATGGGTTCTATAATTGGAGAAAATAATTTAAGATTATAAGACTAGTCTCATTGTATAATTTTCCGTTTAATACTTAGAGTTGTAATGCTTATTTTTAATTAAAGAATTTGTTCCCCATGTCTATTTTATCTTTTAAGAATATATATATATATATATATATATATATATATATATATATTTTCCTGAAAGTTGGGGTGGTTATGAGCTTGCTGATAATTTCTACTATGTGATACATGATTTTTCTTCAGAAAACTTGGATATTCTAGTTCTGTTTTCAACAAAAAATTATTAGTGTTTAATATGTCAACTTATCAATAAATTTTCATGTGCTCTATAGTCATTCAAAAAATAGAGAATGTCACAGATAATTAAAGACCATATGCACACACATATAAATATTGAGGTATTGAAAATGATGATTTACATTAGCGGGTAAAATAAAGTGAATCTCAACAATGTGGGCACTTAACCTATCTATATTAGAGATTAAATATGATGTCATTGACAATGTGGGCACTTATGAATAAGAAACCTTTGTTTTTTCTGCTTGTCTTCTTGACTTAAAGAAGTCAAAACATGATGAATTAATGATATAATTCAGTTTACGTGTTATAATTGGTATTCAGTAAAAGAAAAGAAAGAGATTGTATAGTTGTTACATGATACGAAAAATTGGAGGAAGATATTTAATCGCGTCGAAAATGAAGAATATCACTAATTACTGTTGAAAGATTGCAAAGGTGAAAAAATGTTGAGAATAATTTCTCGTATAAATACGAGATAGAGTTACAAAGTAATAGATATTGTATAAGTAATGTTTCCTCGACTTACTAAATCATTTCTTTGCCATAAAAACTAACCTGAATATTTGAAGAAGATGAAGAAGACGAATATAAATGTGAAAAAATATATGGTTTTATAGTTCTGAACCATTTTTTCTTTGATATATGCTAAGTTGAAGAAATGGAGTGCTTCAAGGTGTATACATATAGGCGAACTCTTTTGATTATATTTTTAGGGTAAATTAGTGACGGATAAATTTTGCCACGTGATTGAGTGAAACAAGTATAAATGTTCAACAAATAGTACTTTAACCACTCAATTTTTTTTTTTGCCTCACTTTTTATAGGCCTTTTATTAGAAGTATAAGGCCCTGATCTAAAATATAAAATTCAATCTTGTTTGCACAATTGAAGTATAACGAGAAAATGAATTATGAGAAATTTACATGAATTTCGTCCAATGTTGATGTATGATCAAATTTGCCCCCTCACATTGTCTTTTTCAAAGTGCACTTTTTTCCTAGAAAATATAAATATTATTCATTTATTTTTAGATTATTTGCCTTTTTATATCTTGCATTTTAATTTTACTTAAACAATTATGTTTTCTTTTGATCTCATCAAATTTATATTTTCAGATTAAATTTAATATACAAATTTATATCTTTTCACAATCAAGCTTTAATTTTGACAAAAAAATTTTCCAAAATACCCTCAAATTTAAAATAAGAGAACTTTAAAAATAGGTTGTTGATTTTTAAAAATGCACAATCCCCTAAAAAATAGGTTTTTTGTCTCCTTATTTTTTTGAAGTTTTATTTTGTTCTCTTTTACTTAAGAATAGTTTGTTATTTTTAAAGGTAAAAATCAACTATTAACTGAATTAAGGTATAGATTTATGTATTAGATCTAATATAGAGATATATACTTAATGAGATAAAAATCAAACATATAGTTTTTAAATTAACCTAAGACAGAGGTATAAAAAGATAAGTATCCTTTTATTTTTTTGACCATTATGATATATTTTATTTTACTAGCCTTGATTTTCTTTTCCTCTTCTCTCTCCTATGTCACACGGTTCTTTAGCAAACCCTAATTAGTCTTTCTCTCTCCCTTCTCCTGCCCCTATCCCTTTTATCTCTTCTCTCTGTTCCCCTCTTTCCTTTTCTATCTGCCTTGTCTCTCTCCTTACTCTCCCTCTCTCCTTATCAAATGATTGTTAGCACAGGAATCGACACCATTGTTGAGCCATCACACGCACGTTCAATTACTAACCCGAGCAAATCGCCATCATGCACATGTCTCTTCTCTCTCTATCTCTCTCTCTCCCTCTCCCTTTTTTCCCTCATTCCATTGTTGTTATCTCCACGATCGCTTCCTTTTCTATGCATTCAATCTTAAAAGTCCCCAAGTGGTACTACAACAAAAACTACATTTAACGACATATTATTTATGACATGTAGTTTTTACTTGTCGTTGAAAAGAAAAGTACATACAACGACATATCCAACAAAGATGTCATTAATGACATTTGAAACAATAATTAACGACATCTATATAGATGTCATATTAAAGGTCTTCTTTTAACGACAATAGTTTAGTGTCGTCAAATTACAACAAATAGGAGATGACGTCAAAGCTTTGGAGATTCCACGACATCCTTTATAGATGACATCTTGACCAATGTCGTTTATAAAGGGTGTCATGGAATTTTCAAGGCTTTGACGATGTCTCCTATTTATCGTTAAATAATTTAACGATACTAAACTATTGTCGTTAAAAGGAGACCTTTAATACGACGCCTATATAGATGTCGTTAACGACATCTTTGTTGGATATGTCATTGTATGTACTTTTTAACGATATTTAAAAACTACATGTCGTAAATAATATATCGTTAAATGTAGTTTTTCTTGTAGCGAGTAGAAAAGTTTGCGTTGCCATTGCAATCTCGTTGCATGCATTGCATGCAAAGTCTGTTGGTTCATATTCTCCTTTCGCATCCTTTTATAGCTATTTGTCCTCATTGCTTTTCATAATTTATGATTTGATTTTATGATATGGTTTTTTAAATTTTTGTTTGTCTTTATGTTTGGATTTGATTTGAAATTTTGTTCTTCTTTTTTTCTTAAAGTTGACAATGGTTGTACGCTTGGAAGAACGACATCTGACTGTTTTTATCTGGTTTTTGAATCTTCAAAGTTACCATCACACGAAAGTAGGGCCCTGATTCTCTTCTCTTTGAATAGTTGGTAATTAAAAATGTGATGTTCACCTCGCTTCGGATTTGAGTTTGTAACTAGATCTGAGCTTGTTCCTCTCCAGCGGTTTGTGTAGATGACCAAAGACATTTGGTAATTTTAATTGAAAATAAAAATTAAGATAATATACCATATTCCACTCCTGCATATACCAGACTCTACCGTAATGACTAGTATCGCTACCAAAAATGTTTTGTAATTTTTTCGTTTATTGAAAATAAAAATAAGATTATTTACTAGCTTTCGCTCTGACATCAATCAGATTTCATTTTGATGGCATTGGTGATCCGAGATGGTTTTTAATTTTTGTTGGAAATAAAACAAAAAATAATCTACCGGATTCCGCATTGGCATCTGGTAGATTACTTTCTGAATCGCGGGGTAATATTGGATCACATACATTATGACTTTTGACCAGCCCTTCAGAAAGCGGAAGTATCACAGGCAATATTGAAATAATGGTTCTTTCAAGGGGAATTTATATGCATTGATTTTTTGTGGCAATGAAGGTATAAAGATAATCAAAATATTTTTTGCCTACTGGATATACTATACCTGTACTAGAGTAAGTTCTATTATATATTATTGGTTGAAATTAAATTTACAAGTGCAGGAGGAAAGGTTTATAAATCTTGAAGATCAATGACCAATTCGATAGTCCTTTGATATTAGTTCGTTTGTCTAAATTGATCTAACCCGAGTGAAAGAAAATAAGGTACGGAAAAATAAAAGAGGCAAGAATTTATAGTTCATATTTAATGTAAGAGCTATATCGATAGTGCTATTTGGGTTTTCATTATGACGAAATATAGTACAATGGAGCTGAGTAAAGCTTGAGAAAGAGAGTGATGGAGTAGAATAATTGTGGTTGGAAAGAAAGAGAGAGTTTTTGGGGAGGCTAGGGCTTGCACATCATGCTTTGGAATTGAAGGAAAGCTTCCTTTCTTATATTTGGTCTTCTATATTTACCATATTGGAGCAAGTTTCTCAATTTGAATTTAAGATGACTTTTTTGATTTAGATTTAACCCCTTTTCTTGTAGATTTTGGATCTTTATGATATAGATCTAATCTTTTATGATTTGATAAATACCCAAAAGTCCCAGAATAGAAGAATTCTTTGAAGCAGTCAACTCCGCTACTCTATAGAGAAGTCATAGCCAACTACTATTGCTCAGGTCGGTCTGGGCTGGTCTAGACTTCTAGTCGTTTCCTGGTTGTCTTTAGTGGATAGGACCTTCTATGGTCTAGTCGACTCGAGTTAACACATAGACGATAGAGATTGAAGTATGTCAACCTGACTACAACAATGAACAAGTCGAAATTATCTTAAATATTAAAAAAAAGAACATTATGGAACAATTTTACAGATTATGTAAAATCAAAAGATTTTTTTTGGTTTGCCAGCAAAGCATAAGCCAAGAGCGCAATATTGTTTTCATTGCATTTCAATGTATCTTGCCATTTTGTATGTGTGTGGGTATATCTACCTTGTGACGAATTATTTAGGCATTTTTCTTTGGATAAGCTAAACAAGACGTTGTAAAAGGGTAATTTTATTAAACCTTATGTTACCTCTAATATAATATATGTGTTATGTTAACTTCTAGTGCACGTATTTTGATAGATAACTTAACAAAGAATGGACAAATAAATATTTCCGTATGACTAGCTAACTATGAATTTTTTTAAAAAAATTTTGAAATCACATTATCTAATCAAGTCATTTTCTCCATCAAGAAATTTCCTTCTTTTCATCAAGTATTCGTTTTACCGTTGCAAATAAAGGAGGGATTTTTACATCAAGTAAACGTCAAAATTAGCATGAGTAAATGATCATCTAAATTTTATCTTTATCTTATTCGTAATCATAGTATTATTTTGCCATCATCTAAATCTTATCTTGTTGATAATTGTAAGATCATCTAAATCTTATCTTGTTATTTATTTGGCATAAACAACTTGTTGTCAAAACTTATCTACTTGCTCAGCAAATTTAGATTTTTCTTTTTTTTTTTTTTTTTGCCTTTTCTTTTTGGTTCCTGCCGACCCTTCGATACATCCTGCCGTTTACTATTTGTTTTAAGTATTTAATTAATTAATTGGAAAGTTTTCTATATATTTCCTCAACTGATAATCCGTATTTAGACTAACAATATCAGTACTAAGAACTTACGTTAGAGGACATCAAATTTTAGGATATTTTCTTAAATCTCCCTGATCTATATACCATATTTCACTTATCTCTTATTTTTCTAAAAGCTGACTAAAACACCCTCGAACTAGAGAAAATCAGGCACTCTCCTTCCTTCTATAATGCCCCATTTCAATTATTAAAGATTATTATATAAAACATGGTAGATTAGCATGCTAAATTAAAATTTACTTTGTTAATATCAATATTAAATTTATTTCTATTTTTGCCATTTAAAATTAATTTCTAGTCACTTTTGACATTTACACCGCCTCCCACAGTTTTATTTATTTTCTTCAGAAAACCCCAACTCTTGCCAAAATGCAAAGCAACCCCTGCTGCTCTTTTCTTCAGTTTTCACGTGAAAGCACGCAGACCAAGCTTTGAATTTCACATTGAGCTTTCCCACATCTAATAGAAGCCAGCCCCTTCTTTTGTTCAGAAGACCACTACCTCACATGGCTTTAAAGACACAAACCACTCAAACGAACACTCAGAATTTCTCTCTCCAAAACTCAGAGAAAACCAACCCCTTTGAAGATCAAACATAGGCAAATGCCACCAAATATTAAGCACAATCTAGCACAATCTGAGGTTGAAAAGCTTTGAACCCATTTAATTCCTCTGTGTACTCCATGAAAAAATAAATTAGAGCTTGATTTACTTGCTCAAATTCGGATTTAGGAAGCTGGGTTGTGATATTTTATTGATTTTGCTTTGTTCTTGAAGTACCATATTAAATATGAGATTTCTCGTTTAAAATGTGAGTTTGGATTGTGTTCTTAACGTCGGAGCTTGAAGAGAAATGTTAAGGATGATCCGTATGTAATTGTTATGATTTTACAAACAAGATTTAACCATTAGATGAATGTAAATTCTGATTAAAAACTGACTTTGTCCTATTTTTGTATTCTGAAGCAATTAAATTTTCAACTGAGTTTTATAATTGATTTTTCTACTAACTGATGTTAAACCACGTTTTAGATGCTTTGGAAATGATTTAATTGAAGTTGACTTTGGATTGAAATCTATCTTGCTTCATTTTTCTTATTTTTTAACAAAGTTTAAATTCTTGATTCCGAATGATAAAAATGAGTTAGAGGATCTTGAATATTGATTGTTTTTATTCATATGATGTTCAATTATCATTATTTCATGTTTGCTTCAAAACTGATTTGGATCAATTTGAGTTCGAAGTAAGCCCAAACCTTGCAAAATAGAGCTGAAACGAAAATGTCGATAATGTACGCACCTGTCGACCGGCCACTCCCAAGATTGTTGATTTACCGATCCGAGCCCCACAGACGAACACTTTTACACTGGTTTGATTTTTACATGTTTTCTTGACCCGAAATACTTGAAAATGTACTTTTAAACATGCTTTAATTATTGTGAACCGAGAACTATGAATTTTATAAGTATTTCGACGTTTTCAACGAAATGTTTGATACCTAAAACAAACAAAAGAATAGTGAATTACATGTTGGTTTTGCTTAATTTTATTTCTGATTTGTTATAGTAATGAGATAATGATTTGTCAAGGCTAATCACTGCTTTTGTAGAGCTTACATATTACAGAATTATTTGGAATCGTAATGAATGTTTTATAAAGTTAATTGCCAAAGGAAGGATTTTTATCCTTTTCTTCTTAGCCATGATTTAAAGTTGTTTGGGCTTAAAGTTTCTTAAAACATTTTTAAGAATTGATTTAGAAATAATTTTCAAATGTTTTGAAAATATGGTTTCTAAAATATTTTAATAAACATCTTGGGGTAAGATTTTTTCCGAGTGAAGAAAATATTTGAAATAGGTTTTAAACATAAACCTGTGTGAAATTCTCCGGTTAGTTGAATCTTAGACACATGAAGCCTTTAAAATTCAGGTCGTCAAATGGCGACCTAGAGGGCAGGTCCCAAAAACCTGTATGGACTTCTTAGGAGGTAATTGTAGGCCTTACAGATGATTAAATATTGTATTATGATTTTCGATAAATCATATGATATGGTATGGTAAGCCTTTTAAGGATTTTTAATAAACTTATGTTTTTCTCTTTTATGTTTGTTGCAAAAGTAAGTTTATATAGTTATGATTTCTACATAAATCATATGACGTAGTTTGGTAGATAAGCGTGTTTTATATTATGTATTTATCTAAATCTAAAAGTTTCATTTATTCTTAATGTTGCTTTTAAATATATTCCTACTGAGTCTTTCCCTCATTTTGTTTTTTTTTTTTTTTTTTATGTTTCATTTTCATTAAATTATTCCAAGGTAGTGACATGCGTGATGTTGAGATGGCGATGATGGTCATTAGTTGTGTTCATATAACTTCTAGTTGAAGCTTGTGGTTACATGATTAGTAGTCGAAACGGTTAGTATTGCTTTGGTGGTTTTGTTGTTCATATTTCTCGGCTATTATTGCTTTAGTGTTTGCATACAGACTAGATCATGTGACACTGTCCATGTAACTGTATTATGGTCAATTGTAATTTTTAAGTAGGCTACTACAAGAGTTATTATATTTTGAGACTCTGGAGCATATATGTTATTATTTATTTATTTTTATTATGTCCATGCATACTATTTTAAAATAATTAATTTAATTCACTTGTCGTTAATCGCTCTTAACTTTTAACCCCTTCCTTGGAGTGTTATACCAACTAATTTCATCTATATCCCCAAGGGAATTGTTGACATGACGTAACTGAAATATTTAAAAAAATTAAAGTTTTAAATTAAAGTGTGTTAAACATTAAAATATTTTAAAAAACTAGTTTACTTTATCTCTAATTCTTTTCACTCTCTTTCTCTTTTGTCTCACTCATCTATCGATCTCTTGATCTCTCTTACCCTCCCTGTGCTCTTTTCTTTCCCCCTCTCTTAATTTGGCTGGCAACGGTGGATGGCATGGAGTGACAGGGGTGGCGACAGCTGGTAGGCGAACTGTAGGGGGTGGGCAATGTGTGGATTAGGTTGGGCGACGGCGTGGGTGAGGTGGGAGCAGGGTGTGATGGGGGCGACATGTTGCGACAAGGAGGATGACAGGTTTAACTTTTAGTTAAACCTATAAAACAAACACACAATATGAAATTACTTTCTATGTATATATAGCCAAATTAAATTTCTAGTTAAGTAGCGCACAATGACTTCTGCCATCGATTGACAACATTGATGTTATCAATGTAATTTGATATTATAAATAAGAATTGAACACTCGATGCTTTTTCGGTAGTTATATTTAGTACATGATGGCCAACAAGGAGGTAATTAGTTATCTAGTTTTTGGTCATTGTAATCAGTTGCATCAGGAAAATATATAATTCGTGAGTATTTGTGAGAACGAGTATTGAAGTGGGGACGCAGATCCTCTGTCGCCATTGTGCATCCCCTCTCTCTCCCCTCTCTATCTATCCAATTAACTTTTAACAAGCCGTCTATGTAGCCAGGAAAACAAACGTCGTGCATTAAGCCTACCGTTTGGGCTTAATATACGGCATTTGTTTTCCTAGCTACATAAATAGCATGTTAAGAGTTAATTAGATAGACAACGAGGGGGATAGAC
>CAMOHE010048460.1:0-64697 GCA_946598075.1 Artocarpus hirsutus
AAGAATGGTTGCTAGGCTAAGGCATCTGGGGATAAGAGTCAAAAGGGTATTGGAAGATGAGAAGTGTTTGATCCCAATGGGGGGTGCACTACCCAAAACCCCTCAAAGTGTGATGGCAATTGGTGGGAATTCAGGGTTGGCTCATCCTTCAACTGGGTACATGCTGGCTAAGACCATGGGCTTAGCCTCGGTGTTGGCTGATGCTATGGTTGAAGGCCTTGGCTCAACTAGGATGATAAGAGGGAAGCCACTTTATAATAAAGTGTGGAATGGATTGTGGCCGATTGAGAGGAGGTGTGTTAGGGAGTTCTACTCTTTTGGGATGGAGACTCTTTTGAAGCTTGATCTGAATGGCACTAGGAGGTTCTTTGATGCTTTCTTTGATTTGAAGCCTCACTACTGGCATGGTTTTCTTTCTTCAAGGCTAACACTTGAAGAGCTTGTTTTGTTGAGCTTGTCTCTGTTTGGACATGCCTCAGCTCCATCTAAAGTTGATATTGTGACAAAGTGTCCTGTACCCTTGCTTAGGATGATGGGCAATTTAGCGCTTGAAACCATTTAATTTAGTTAGGCAGTTGTGTGTGTGTTGTAGATTCTATTGCTCATCTAAGAAATGCAGAATTTCAGTGTTGTTTCATTTTAGTATTCATAAAGAAAGGTGCATAGGCTCGTCAATTCATATTATGAATTTGTAAACGCTGGACTATCAAACATCAAGGGGGAAAAAAAACTATTGAAATCATTGTAAACATGTACAAGATTATCTTTCTTTAAAACTTTCAAATCAGATGGACCTGGAAAAGCAACAGGAGAAAAAAGAGGTGGGTTTGATCCAATAAAGGGAGAAGAAGACCCGCAGCGGGTAGAGATGGGTTTCAACAAGCTGATAGACATAACTAGAAAGGCTCTGAACATATGGATAGAAATATTTTCAATTTACTTGAATGCATTTATATTCGAAACTTTTTTTTTTTTTTTTGGGCAAGTGCAAAAATTAACCCTTTTTAAAGCTTCCTTTGGTAATGGAATAGAGCAATCCTTGCTAACACTAGAAAGATAACGTGTCTAATATTTGTCTATGGCCTTTGCTAACAGGCATGGTAGACAACATGAAAAATATGAAAATTCGGAGCAAAAATGGAATAAAAAAAGACAAGGGATATTTAAACTTAATTCGCATCAAATATACTTCCAAGCGCAGAAGACAAAAACTCGCTTGACACACGATCCAAGCCGTCCATCTTCCTCCAGATCAGCCTAGTACGCTCGTGCGTTACACTTTGTCAGTGGCGCATCTACAGATTTTTAAGACTAGATCTCCACCAACGCCTATATGACACCCGTCCCGCTTGCGTCAACTCCCGCACGAGATCTGCTGCTTTGCGCTCCACCATTCCGCCATGTACCTACAGGCTCCAACGAATCCAGCTGCCCCACATCGCCGCATGCCCTAGGCCCGATCGAAATCTAAAGCCTGTCTGCACGCCCACCCAGAAGTACTGATGCACTTCGGTCTTTGCCTTTGCATGGGGAATCAGCAAGAAGGAGGAAAAAAAAGCAGCTGATTGGGGGATTTTGAGGAGCTGAACGCCATTTTCCTTCCTCTTTTATTATTTTAGTTTCCTTTATTTTATTTTAGTTATTTTGTTTTATATTTTTTAATTGATTATTCAAGTAATTTTTGAGTTAATACAATTTTAGTTATTAACGGAAATTAAATGCAGTTACCATGAGAATGATACTTTTTTTTTGACATAAAAAGGGGAAAATGCCATCTCTTTTTGAATGGGACTAAGCGTGACTCGAACCTTCAAAAATAATATATTGTATTCATCATTATATTGCTTATTTATGCAATATTATGAACTTGTAATTACTCAACATAAAAGTAATGTCATGTTCTCCTTTACATGCTAGTAAGGCCATGTTTTTCCTCATTATGAGAGGAAATCAATGTCTCTCTTCAAAGTGTGAGTAAGGTCATGTCTTCTCTCACATGCAAGCATGATCATGTGCTTTCTTAACATGCCAATAAAGCCACCTTTACATACTAGCAAGGCCATGTTCCTTCTAAACATTCAAGCAATAGGCCACATCCCCTGTCAACAGGCCATAACCATGTGACTAAATTTCTAAAACTTTCACATTGAAAAAATCTCAATTTATAATCTGATTCAAACCTTTGGATTAGAAAAATCTCAATCTGCAATTTGATCCAAATCTTCGGATTGGATTCATGGATTTACAGTTAAAAAATAAGAATATTGAAAGATAATTTTTTCAACGTCAGAAATTAAACTTAACAATTTATAATATAAATAACTTAATAAAGCTAAATTTGCTACAACCAATAATTAAAACAAAATAACTTCAATAAACTTAAAATCAAATCTTCTTAAAAAACTCAAATAAAGTATTGTTCATTCATTAATAGTATTTAAAACTTCAAAACAATTGAAATTATAATATATATAAATATATATATATATAGGGTTTCTGATTAAGTGAATAGATTCAAAATTCTTCAATCCGTTATCTAATCTAAAACCTTAGAATTGGGATTTTTTTGAATCTATTATCAATCCAAAATCCTTCACAATCTAATCCAAAACCTTCGAATTGAATTGGATTAGACGGATTTTACAAATTGACAGATTTCATAAACAACCCTCTTTCTAACTTAGTTTGCTAATACTTATAAAAGCAAAACCAATCTCAATCATCATCTCATATGTAACAACCGGAAATTTTTAATGCATTAAAAATGCATTAAATTGAAAATTATATTGAGACGAAAAATACAATTTAAGAAAAAATACTATATAATAACATGAAAATTATACGGTATTAAAATAATACAGTGTAAGAAAATACACTGATGAAGTTATGCAGCATGAAAATTACACCGCAAAAGTAATGCAGTGTAAGAATTGGACTGTTTAGAGTCATGCAGTACAGAATTAGACTACGTAGACCATAAAATTTTTATAAAAGTGAAGAGAGAGAAAAATAAAAAAAAAGAAAAAAAAAATTTGAACAAAAATCAGCCATCTCTCTCTACTTTCTCTCTCTACATTTTCTCTCTCTCTCTCCTCAAAAATCAGTTAAAGAATCCGACCTCCGTTTTTGACACCTCCCACACCATTAGAAAGCTCTTGTCTAGCTGAGTCCAATGGTGTGTCGAGCGGCCCAAAAGGCCGCCGGAGGAGGCCACACGCGTCGTCCAAAGTAGCGGTGAAACCCATTTCTTCCCAGCGAGGTATCTTTGCCGTCCGACGTCTGATTAACGTGATTTTTGTTCCTACACAACCACCGTGATGAGAGGAACAAAACCCACCCTTGGTTGCACCTTAACAGCCGCTGGATTGCTCCACCCACGAACCACCATCATGCGCCATCGTGGTGATGTCAGAACCATCGCGCCACGTGATGTTGAGGAGCTTAACCATGGGGGAAACACTCAGAGGAGGATGGGTAACAAAAGCCCTCAGTCAATTTTGGGTTTCCATCACCGGAAAGCCATGATCGGAGTCTCTATTTTTGCCATTAATGTCGAGCTCCGACCTGCTATGATAGAGGCAGAATTAGGAAAAATTGACACCGCCATTGGACTCAGAATGGTCAATTTAGGGGGGTAGGCCCGAGCCCAACTGCCAACGGAGTCTGGCCAACGCCGGTCAAAGTCGGTCAACACCAAGTCAATGGTGACTTTGGATTTTTGTGATCCAGACCTCCGATTGACGATCCAAGACCACCTCCCAACTCATTTCGATGCTCTAAACGCAATGTTGACCTCCGTTCAAGCTAATTCCACTCCGGTGAAAATTATCCGGTACCAACTACACGTGGATCGAGGTGATTCAAACTGCAGTAACGGAGTCTAGAATGACATGTTCAAGAATGTATGATCTCCCGGAAGCATTCCTAGCCATGCATGGTCACTCAAGGAGCACTGCAGAGAATGCTTTACATACTGTAGATACAGTGAGGTACAACTTGACCCGCTAGTTCGGAGTCCAAGTAAGTAGCAATCTCGCCTACAGTATGAATCATATTGAAATACATTGTTGTAAATGCTAAGTTTTAAGGATTTAAAGTTAGTTAAGAAATGAATGAATAAAAAAAAATGAGACTAAGGGCAAAATGGTCATTTTATAAAAAATGACCAAAACGGAAGTGAAACACCTGATGTCAGGAAATCTTTTTTAGTGAGAATTTTTTCGTATTATGTATGTAAGAAAATGTTAAAGTTAAGTAATGAGTTTGGTTAAGTTAGAAAATGGACGAAAAACCCGTCAAGGGTAAAATCGTCATTTTTACGAAGTCCTTAGACGAAAAATGTTTCGTAATATGTTGAGTAACGTAACCGTCATAGGTTACAAGGTTAAAGGGAAAGGTGACCTCGATGGGTTATAAGGTTAAGTAAAGACAAGGGTAAACAGATAGTGTACAAGACAAGTTAAGAGGAAATGAATGTTTAATGTTTACGTTTTATTATCAATCGAGTGGATTGATAAAAAGGAAGTTACTTAACGAGTCGGCTGTCGTATGATCAAAACACAAAAGTCGAACAATGAAGGGAAAAGGAATGAGACAGGAAAAGAATAGAGAACGCTAGAGCATAGTTCGAGTAAGTTCAATCTCACCTACAGTATGAAGTAAAAGATTTTTAAATACTTATTTATATGTTTGCAAATGTGTTTGCAATTGCTTTGCAAGTTAATTTTAAAGTATATTTGTATTTATTATGCGAATGGTTTAAAAACAAGATTTGCAATGAGTTTGTAATTGTTATGTTTAAAGTATACTTGCATATTGATATGCATGACGTTTTTAAAAGTTCAAGTTATGATTTAGAAAGTATTTAAAGTATGTTTTGCATTTTTGACAATGCATAGTATTTTATAATTTAAGTTATAAGCTTTATGATGCATTTGTGATGCATTTAGTTGCATTTATCATGCATTAAGTTAAGTTTCAAAATAAAAGTTATAAATGTATTATATGTTGCATATGTTATGCAATAAGTGTTAAAGTACATGTTATGACTTGCAAAAGGTGGTTGCAATACATGATGCATTTATTACATAATGAGTTGCATTTATTATGCGATAGATTATACGATACAAGTATGAATTGCAAGTATGTTTGCATATGATGTGATTGCATTTGACATGCTCACAAAAGTTAACAAGAAGGTAACATAAAGATAAAAAGGAAGTATTGTACCAGTCTCTTTGATATGAGGTAATGAAAGTAAAGCCAAAGTTTGGCCTCCCAGAGGTGAGGCAGATAACCTCGAAGTTTGATGGTCTCAAGTCTTCTACAAGGGAAGCATCATGTTTATGATCTCATGAGTAATGAGTTGGTACGAATATTAAAGTAAGATAAGGAAAGTGAATGTAGGATAAGAAAAGATAAAAAAAGTTAAGGAATGAAGGTAGAAGGTTAAAGTAAAGAAAGAATGTTCATAAGATATTCATAATTGAGGAAAGCATGCATTTTAGTTTTTGCTTGTTTTCCTTCTTGTGAAATATTTAAATGGTTATGAAAAACATTTTTTTTTATGTTATGAAAAAAAAAAACATTTTGAGGAAAGTTCTATGTTAAATGTTTATGAAAATATTTTTATGTTTTCAAGAAAAAGTTTATAAATGATACTTTAAGAAAAGCATTCTAAAGATTGCTGCATGTTAAATGTTTCAAACGTGTTATGAAAACATTTATGAGGAACGCTTTAGAAATGTTTTTTGAAAAATGTTTTAAAGTACGTTACGAAAAATGTTTCAAGAGAAAGGTTTTTATGATAAAAGTATTTAAAGCATGTTTCAAATATTTGTGAGTCATGCTTGAACTTACTGAGCGTAAGCTCATTAAAAGTTTCTTCATGCTGTAGGAAATTTACGAGTGACCGGTAGGACGCGTTAGAGGAGCTGGATGCTACGGAGGACATATGAGAAGATATGGGTATGGATATCACTACAGTTTATTTCCGCAACGCAAAGAAAATGTTTTATACTATTTAATGTAGTGTTTTCAAGGTTTTTAAGAAAATTAGAGTTTTAAGAAATGTTTTCAAAGGTTTTAAGATGCATTGTACTAAATGTATTATAAAATTATGAAGTGATGTTTTAAGTTATGTTTTAGTAAATATTTCTTATTAAGTTTTAAGAAACGATTTGAAATAGTTTAACAGGCAAATGTTGAACGTGGTTTCAACTTGAATAGCGACAAAGGTTGCAATAATTTTGAAGTAGGTTTTAAAGAATATTTAAAGAAAAAAAATTTTAATTCAGTATTTTTTTATTAAGTAAGTAAGATTACTGTTCAAGTAATAATGTTTTAAGTAAGTTAAGTGACGACCGAAAAGGCGGGTCGTCATATCATAAATGTCCTAGTTATTTAGAGTAAGCACTCAAGAAACTATATATGAGCATTCCTGAATCAGTAGGTGTAAGAACGGATATTAGTTGGTCAAAAATTACTAGTTTTTAATAGGTGGATTTGTGACAGACATTAGTTAGTTTTTAAAAATAAAAGCCGATAGACAACTGGTTATATTGGGTGTTCAATTGGTTTTCGACCAATGGTAGTTGGTTTAATGATGGTTGGTTTCAAACAATAGAAACTAACCAAACTATAAATAGTAATCCAATACTATCTTGGTTGATCTTGTTCATTTTATTTTTTATAGATATAATGAATTAGATGTCCCAACATTTTGAGAATAATAATATATTACTTAGACAACAAAAATCAAGGAAATTAACAATGTCACAATCTAACAATAAAGTACAAAGTTTTCAAGCTTAAACATTCCATGAAGATTAATATATGTTGTATTATTTATATTTTTTATAATAAAATTTGATCGGTTTGTTTTTTACTAACTGGAAAAGCTCCTTTTGATAACCAAATTGCTCACTTTGTGGGCAACCGGTTTTCCAAATGAATTGAATGGTTTTGCTATTGGAACCCTTTTTTTTTTTTTAATTAATTTCAGTTTTTTAGCATTTTTGAACAATCCTATGTGTAAGACTCATGATCTTAAGGAGAGAAGCAAAACGCGAGTTACGGGCTGAAGATGGAGGATGCGTGAACCATGCTTGACGGTTATTAGAGTGAGAAGACTCCTATAAATAATAGAATTATAAGATCAAGCAACGATTCAAACTCCAGTTCTTCTATAGTATTTTACTTTTTCTTATTTACATTTTATGTTGAGAGACTTTGTAAATGTAAGTTCGAGTGTGTAGCTCTAAAAATTCAAGGAAAAACTCAGCAGCCATAGTGGATGCAGGCTACACCAAACTGAACCATTCTAAAAACCTTTGTGCGTTTTCTTTTACTTTGATTCATATTTTTGTACGTTTGTGATTGTTTTATCTTTCTCAATTGGATCTCAATCTAGAAATCTAGTTTCTTTGAAGCTAGCAGAAATTTTCATGAAGACTTCCAAAAGATCATAATTTTTGCATGAACGACATAAACCCTGCTTTATGGATATTAAGAGTATTTCTTTGACGAACCATATGATTTGCTAAGGTGTCTTTTAAACTATGAATATAGTTGTATTAGCTTGGGCTCGGAGTCGATATTAATTATATTAATTGCTTATAAACCACAATGCACTACCGTATAATTGGGGTGAAATGTGATACCCATCTCTAACTTGGATAGTGTCTAAAACCACTTCATTTAATAACTCACTTTATGACACTTAAAACTTTGAAGAACATTGAAGACTCACTTGTAAAAGTTTCTAGTTCATAGATATTGATCAAACAACTCCCTTTATTTTGTTGGGTTGAATTGAATTGATCATAAAATTTTCTTCTTTTTTTTTTATTATTCTTATTCTTTTTTCTCATAAAATTTTCTTCCCTTTTTTTTATTATTTTTTCTCTTTCCTCATTAAAAAATATGTCTTCCTATGTTTATTGTTTTCTGAACTTCATTTTTATGTAATTTTTCCTCAAAAATATCTTTTCATTTCGTTTAACAAGCCTCTTTCAATGTCTTTTCAGGCTCTTCAACATTTAATTCTTTTTTTTCGCACACTCAACATTTAATGCTACTCTCTCCACAACAACAAATTCTGCTTTTAGAGTGCTGTTTGATTAGAGAGAAGAGAGGAAAGAAAGAAGAAATAGAGGAAAAGTCCATCACTCTAAGCCTATTGTATTAAATCCTTACATTAAAGATTCGTGCACTTTATATCAGCCTTCAAAAAATAGTGTCGAATAGTAAAAATGGCAATTAAGTAATAAGGCAGATATTTTTATATTCATTTTAACTCTTCCTCACTCTTACCTAACAATATAAAAAAACTATTATAACCCTCTACATCCTTTACATTCTCGGTCCATTTATGTCTTTCTATGAGTGACAAAACTAGAAATTTTTGACAATGATAAGGCTAATGAAGTAGTGGAAACATATAAAAAAGGATATAGGGAAAATAAATAAATTCCTAGAATCCATTGATTTCTATGAATATCAAAAAATTCTGTTGATTTAATCAGAATATCAAAAGATAAAACTTCTATAAACTTGTTGATTTACTCAAAGTGTTAGAAGAATAGGCATCAATCATTCATTTATTACTCAAAAAACAAGAAAAATAGAGAGCAAACAATCTAATTTCATTAATAAAATTTCCACCTTGTTATATAGATAGCAGTTAGTTGATCCATTATAAGATCGCAGAGACAAGTAAATTCTTCAAAATTATAGACGGGTGTAGTATCATAGGCATCGGGGCTACAGGAACTCGACTTGGATAAATTTAGTGTAGGAATGTTTTGGTTTTTATACCAATTGATATAGCGGAAGCATATAAAAAAATATAGAGAAAAAGGTATAATTTCCTAAAATCCTTTAAGATATATAATCATGATTCACTTAGAATACATGGAGAATAGGCATTAATTACTTGTTGATTCTAAAGAATATCAAGAAAACTGAAAAAATAGAGAGTAAACAGTCTAATTTTATTCATAAAATTTCCACTTTGTTATACATATAAGACTAACGTATTTATAGCTTAAATTGTACCAAACAATAATGGGAAACTACTAGTAAAAATAAGAATAAATTATTCTAAAAATTAAAAATAAAAGGAGACTAACTTATTTACAATTTAAAAACTAAAAATAATCCTAATTTAAAATAAAACATCTTAAATTCAGAATAAGGAGATATTAGCTAAAAAGAAAAGAATGCAAATATTAAATGCTAGTTAAAATTTGAAACCAATAAGAAAATGATAAAATTTTTGTTTTCACCTCTGGCAATCCCGGTCGACCAACTTGTGCTTCTCCTGGTTGATCGGCCCTTCCTTGGTCAAACTCACGATGCATTAGCTAATAACTAAAACAAAAATCTAATTAAAATAAATATCTATTAATGCACTATAATTATACCCTTGATAGGGATTTCATGCCTATTGGGCTTTAGAGAAAGTGGTATATTTTATCGGGCTGTGATATATTATTACAACATAACACTCATTTATATACGAAGCGTCCTTTGGTTTTTCATAGGGCCGGCAATTTGAACACGGCACGATGACACGATACGAAAACGACACGAGATAAACAGGTTTGGACCGCACGTTTATTAATTGTGCCATAAATGGGTTGGTACGAATAACATGAAAATAAACGGGTTGGATTCGTGCTAACACGCTAAACACGCCTTAACACGTTTAATTAAACGGGCCGTAAACGTGTTGACACGACACGACACGACCCGCCCGTTTATAACACATTTAAACTTAAAAAAAAAAATATTTGAAATATTTATAATAGGTTAGTATTAATTAGATATTGTGTTTTTGTTAATTTTCTTTATTGGATTTTTTTTTTAAAAAAAATTAATTTTTTTTAATTTTTTTTAATTTTTAGTTAATTGGGTCATAAACGTGTCATATGCGTGTTGTTATCGTGTCAACCCGTCACAGCACGTTTAATAATCGTGTTAATCATGTCGTGCCGTGTTACGCGTGCCATAGGCGTGTCGTGTTCGTGTTGGCATTTCTGGCACGTTTATTAATCGTGTCGTGTTCGTGTTCGGGCTAAACGTGCCGTGCTGTAAACGTGCCGACACGAACACGGCACGAACACGATTATTGCCACCCCTAGTTTTTCACTGCCTTGATGTATCACCATGCATCAGCTAATTACTAAAACAAAAGTGGTATATTTAAGCCTCCTTTGGTCTTTCATTGCCACTGTGGGTGCTATATATCCTTCTTACTCTTTATTTCTCCAACCAAACGGAGCTTTTAGTTTGGCTTCCTAAGAAACTGTCCAAAATTTGGATAGACAATCTAAGTTGCTCTTTTAAGGTAAATGAAAAAAGCACTTAAAGAATGAGAATGGTAGGTGAAAAAAAAAAAATCCTAAACGTGTGATATATTAACCAGGTGAGAAACAAAAGTTTCATACCAAACAACAATCACATATTTGAGTATGGCGAAAAAATCCTACACCATAGACCGTCTTATATAATATATAAGAAAGAATTAAAAATTGTACCTTATTTAAATTTGCGACGACGCTGACATAAATTTTGATGATAAATTCCATCACTAAAAGATTTTCTAGATTTTGACTCAATATTAAGTATATTATGCTAGTGAACACCTTGTTTACTACAATAACTATAAGAGATTAGCAAATATGAACACCGAAATCAATGTAGAAAATTGATAATGAATTTTTTCTGACTTGGCTTTGATTTCTTTAACTGCAAAATTCTTCTTAAACTTGAATCACACAGGAAAGTCCTGAAGTTTTACTCTCAAGAAAGGGGAAGACTAATTTTTCATGATAATTTTTTATCTTTTCCTTTTGGTTTCTGTGAATGTCAACAATCTTTTTCAAAAGAAAACTACACATAACTTTCCTTTTCTTTATTTCCTTAAAATTTGAATACATAAAAAATGTGGGAGTATAACTCAAACGGCATATATTGTGGGATCCCCGCTTAGGCGCCTATGCACTGGACATGATATCCAAAGGTCATGGGTTCATCCCATGACTCGTGTAACCAAAAATAGTGTTACATTAAATAGTATATAATACATGATAAGAATTCCAACATAGTTTATCTTTAAGAAAATAACATATATATTTAAAATATTTTATTTACCTAGGTTTAATTGAAATAATAAATATTTTAAATACATGAAATTTGTAAAAAAAAAAATATATTTGACATGGCAAAATGCCAATTGAATTAAACATTCCTCCACATGCCACTTTAAAATTATGCCAAATATTTAGCATATTCTATTTGAGCTCAAATACCCAATTTGCTATTCTACTCTTTTAATTAGAGTTGTAGTGCTACACATGTTATGTCCTAAAGTACGGGAGGTGACGTGGTAGATTAATTAAGTTAATTAAATAGAAATTTAGTTAAAAATTAGGTTTTAGAATCAATTTTATTAATAAAAATATGATAATTTTAAAACCAATTTAGAGGCAAGCAGTTATAGTTTTCTTAACAAATGAGAATAATGATGAAGTAAACAATAAGAAAAAGATGACAAAAACTATGGAGGAACAAGAATGGGTCATACTAACTCACATCTTGTGCACACACAAAGTACTGACAATATATTATCACAACCACAGTCCAAATAAAGAGGAAGAGTTAGAAAATTACATGCCTTGATTTAAATAATTCAAATAACTTATTTAGTCCCTCTATTGCCTGTGAGTTCTGTCTGTGGACTTCTCTTCAAACCTAAGCTGAAATCCACCTAGGGAAAAGGTTTTAAAACAAATAAAACATGAGCGAAAGGCTCAGTAGGACTATTTATTTAAAACATTTAATTTTTTTAAAAGAAATTTCATTAATCAAGTAAATATTTAGAAAAATGAACTTGAATGAGTAAATAGATAAATAAATAAATAAATAAATATGTAAATAAGAATCCAATAAAGACTTATCTTACCAAAACAATTTTATAGGTCGACCAAAAAGAATAACATTTTCTTTTCCTAGGCAAACCATATGTATTTCACCACCGCAGTAGCCTAGCTGGGTTTCGGGACTTACCCCCAAGGTCGCGTACTACACGACCCGACCTCTGATATGGCATCATGCCCCAATATATATATATATATATATATATATATCTTTTCATGATTATCAAGATCTCTTTTTACCAAATACAATCATTTACATTTATTATGAGGTTTATTATGAAAACCACCTCAGCTTACTGTTTGTAGAAACATTCAATAAAATCCTCTTTCAATCAGTTATTGAAAACATTTGATAAAAATCCCTTTTAGGCCAAAATCATTTTTTAAATCAGGTTACCAAAGGAAAGGGATAGAAGTCTTACCTAGATATTCGTGTCGGTGTCCCTCACCGAAATCCAAGTCCGCTATACGTTAGCTCCGCAGATTCACGTACAACCTTAAATGTATAATAACTTAGTTTATCAGTATTTATCTTGAGATATTCTATATTACTAAATCATCTCATAGTGTCCTAGTATGTCATTTAAGTTTATAAAATCATTTTACAAGGTCGGAATTTAAATTAGGGTTCAAAATGATAAAAATGGATGAAAATCACAAAATTTCAACATGTCCCGTCGGCCTACCGGTCGCCCTGGTTTGGCCGGCCGAACTGCACAATTCGGTATACTGGAAAACCAAGTCCGGTCAGTCGAACTTTTTCATATTCGGCCTGCCAGTCGGATAAATTTGGCCTGCTGAACACATGAATCTAGCCTGCCGAACACGAAGTTCGGCCTGTCGATCTGGAAAAATTTTAAAATTTTTCAAGCACGGGTCTCGGCCTCCCCGAGCCCAAATCTTCAATTCTAACCTGTTTTTCCAGTTCTCTGACATGGGTAATGATCATAATTGATAGAAAAACATAGTAGATTACTTTTTAATGCTTTAAAACAAGTTTTAAACAAAAATTTTATAAAAATCCAATAATATAGAAAAATGAAAAATCTTAATTTAATTCTATTTTTTGATCAAATAAAGTTTGTATTCTAGTTATTCTAAGCTCTTCTAACCTAGATTGAAGGATTTCTAAGCTTAGGAAAATTTAAATTTCAAAATACTAAGAAATTTGAAAAATTGAAAAAGTTTTAAAATTTAGAAACTAACCTCAAATCAAGGCTTTAAATCGAGTTTGTAGTTGTTAAACTGCGTTCTCGAGCCTTCAATCCACTAACCTGAAGCTTGGGATCGATTTTTGTTTCAAAACTTTGAGAGAAAAATGAGAGAGAGTGAGAGATGCCGAGAGAGAAAGAGACGGGAGAGGAAGAGTGAGAGAGTGAGTGAGAATACAAGAGAGAGATAAATAAAGGAAGAGAGGGACAACTAGTTTCACAAAACAGTGTGCAGCAGCACACTGGTTTCAAATGGGACCTATTTGATATTTGATAAATTGTTTTGTTTCAAAATTTTAAAATAGCAATTAAAATTAATTAAAAGTAATTAAAAATTATTAAAATAATAAAAAATAACATAGATTTAGAAATTTCACGAAATGATCAAATTAAGTTTAATTTTAATTTGATATGGTACACTAATCTACCATTTTACATTCTAACTATACTTAATTAATTCCAGGGCGTTACAACACACAATTACATGAGTTGGTCTGGAGATCAAATGATAAAAAATATCTCCAAATAATTAACCAATTATTTAGTCTATAATTTGTTCCACTAAAAGATCGAAACTATACTACATAATTATATGTGATTAAGGAATTTGATTGTCAATCCATGCCATACTGTTTCTTTACTTTATATTCCTTTATACTATATCATAATTAAAATGATCTTTTCAACCGTACAATCAATTTAATTATATGTTGTACCTTGAAATATATTGGTTTTCTCTAATGATCAATTTCAATAATCTTAATCGTGAAAATTTATTCGTAATTAATGTTGACACACTCTGGCTAGTGAATTTATGATCGTGCCAAAAACCCGTTAAGAAATATATTGTACAAATTCCATATTATTAATTTATAATTTCACTATCTATAAATGCTCCACCAAGTCATTGAGAATATTGATTCTCAATTGAATCTCACTCATTAGCAACTCAAATGGAATTACATTTTTAATATGAAATTATAATTAATTTAGGATTAAGATTAAAGTAAAAAAAATGCCCATGAGAAAATAAGTTTGACAGTCATTTCAAAGTTAATTACATCTCATTTATGATCCAGTTCAGTATAAAAAAAACTACACTAGTAAATTCATATTTGATTAAGACAAATCATTCGATGAATTTACTATAGTCTAAACATAAATAAAGTACCCAACTTAATTTATCAACTATAAACTACATTTATTTAATCATAAGGTTGTTTGTATTTTTGTCCTCTTTGAATATTTGTAAACTTGATATTAATACAAATAATATGATTAAATGGACGTGTACTCAATTCTACTTATGCAGATAAGATATACTGAAAATACCTCAATATTACTCATTTTAGAAAATGTATTTACAAAACTACTTTGAAGAGCATACAATCCCAACAATCACCCATTGGCTTTCAAAGCATCTTATTCATCTCTTGGATGCCGTGGAATCTAAGTGCAAGTTGACAGATTTCCTAGCTAAAGCTTTTATAGGTGGCCTTTACATCACCTCATTGAATGTTCTGTCTAATCAAATAAAACTTTCTTTTAATGTGTTTTTGCTTCTTGTCATTTTTCGGTCCCTTTGACTAAGCTTGTGCATCACTATTGTCACAATAAAGCTTTTTGGGTGTGGCAGCTATAGATGCCACCTCAAGATCTTGTAGGAATTTCTAGTGCCATATAGCCTCTTTTACAGCGTCAGAAGCAGCCACATATTTGACTTCAATTATGAATTCTACGAGACAACTTTGTTTCATATCCTGTAACTTATAGCTCCACTTTCTAATATAAACACATATCCAAAAGTAAAATTTTTAGAGTCCTTGTCTGACATAAATCTGAATCTATATATCCTGTAGGCACAATGTCATCACCAGAATGCATAAGCATGTAATCCTTGATTTTTCTTAGATACTTTAGGATATGCTTGACTGCAATCTAGTGTATAGGTCCAGGATTAGATTGATATCTGTTGACCATTCAACTACAACATAGATATCTGGCCTAGTACAAGGTATGACATACATGCGACTTCTTATAACTTCCACATAAGGAATCTTTCTCATATACTCTTTTTCCTCAGGTATCTTGGGAGACTGATCCTTTGAAAATGTAATTCTATGTCTGAAAGATAATTAGCCTTTCTTGGAAACTTCGATGTTAAATCTAGCTAGAATTTTATCAATATATATAGTTTAGGTTAAGGCTATCGTTTTACTCTTCTGGTTTCTAAGTAACTTGATCCCAAGAATATTACTAGTCTCACCAATGTCCTTCATATCAAATTGTTTTGCTAACCAACTCTTAATAGTGGACAACATTCCTATATCATTTCCAATTAGTAGAATATCATTCACATAAAGAATTACAAAAGCTATAGCCTTTCCTTGGAAACACAAGGTTCATTAATGTTTTGACTGAATCCAAACGATTAATCACTTGATCAAACCTGATGTTCTATGATCTAGATGCTTGCTTCAATCCATAAATGGATCTCTACAACTTTCATACCATGTTTTATTTACCTTTGGTCATGAACTCTTCTAGTTGCTACATGTAGATGTCTTCTTGCAAATGCCTGTTCAAGAACACATTTTTGACATCTACTAGCCAAATTTCATAATTTGGCACTGCATCAATAGAAAGCAAGATCCTGATAGATTTAAACACAGCCACTAGTGAAGAGGTTTCTTTATAGTTGATTCCTTCTTTTTAAGTATACCCCTTCGCTATCAATCTAGTTTCAAAGGTTTTTGTCTTTTCATCTATTCCTTTATTTCTCTTGTAAACACATTTGCAACCAATAAGTTTTACTCCAACTAGTGCTTCTACAAGTTCCCAAACCTTATTGGAATACATTGATTCCAGTTCTAGGTTCATGGGCTTTGTCCATTTTTAAACATCCTTATCCTTTAGGTCTATCTTGTAATTTGTAGGATCTTGTACTTGTTAGTCTAAGATAGCTGTGAAGGTTTCTTCCACCCACATATACCTTTTTGTTAATCTTGTTACTCGTTTATTACAACATAACTCTATAGATTGTTGCTCTTCAAGGACAATGACTTGATCTTCTAATTGTCGTTCTTCTTCCTATTGTAGAATAGACATATAACGTTGAACAACAATTCGACTATTTGACAATTCCTCTAGAATTATTTTACTCTTTGGTTTCAAATTGTTCATGTAGTCTTGTTCTAAGAAAGTAGCATATGCGCTTACTATAATCTTTCCTTCCTCAAGATTGTAGAACAATCCTCCTCTCATTCTCTTAGGATAGCCCTCAAATGTGTACACTTCTAAACACAATTCCATCTTGGCTACCTTAGGTTTAGCATGTGTATTGGTGTTCCCCAAAAATAGATGTAGTTCAAACTAGGTTTGTGACTTGTCTACATTTCATTTAGGGTCTTTGGCACTAACTTAGAAGGAACTAAGTGCAAAAGGTACATTGTAATTTCTAGGGATAGAGCCCAAAATGAGGCCGATAACATAGAGTAACTAAGCATTGATCTCACCATATCCAAAAGAGTCTTGTTTCTCTTCTCAACAACACCATTTTTTTACGGTGTAATAATTAGGATACTATCCCACTTTTAACCAAGTATTCTTTAATTCTCCAGAGAAGTATTCATCACCTTAGTCAAATCAAAATTTTTTATGTTCTTATCTAATTGCTTTTCTGTCTTAGCCTAAACTCTTGAAATTTCTCAAAGGCTTTAGACTTATGATGCATTAGTTAAACATAAAAGAATCTTAAGTAGTCATCGTGAATATGAAGTACTTATATTCTCCTCGAGCTTGTACATTGACATTAGATATGGTGCCCTAAGGAATAAATGTTGTAATATGTTTTTGGAGACGTTTTATCAATAAAGAGTTTATTTATTATTCATCTACTAAATGTTGTCCTCTTTATGCTCATTTTTCTATCAAATGTATGATAAATAAACAAAAGTCTGAAACTATTGGTCTAAACTTTTAAGATGTTGGAAAAATAGTACGCAATGAAAGTTTTAAAATTTTAATCAGAGTATTTTCCAAAACACGAATGTGACATGCTATATGCTTAAATTAACTAGATCTTACTAGCCTTGTATGTCGAAGAGCTCTATCAATCTGTGAAGAGAAAGGCGTTTCAGAAGAGCCTCAACCAACCAGTTTACTATTCTCTATCCACGGTCGGAGTATGTATAGGCACACCTTGTATAGCTCTTCACTAGTAAATCTCCTTCCAACCAATTGAGAAATATCTAGAACTACCATTCATAATTTGTGAATAATAGCTCTTCAGGGGAGTATCAAAGACTCACATTATAGAGTGCTTACTCTTGATCTCTCAACTTATCTCAATAATTATGAAGTCTCACTCCCTATTTTTAGAGGTTGGACCTAGGGTTAGTCCTTATCAAATAAGGGACTTAAAAATTCGAATCTAGATCAATATCTAATAAAATTGTGTAAAAACGAGTGATCAAATTATCGTTCGGCTGGCAGGCCAAATTGGCAAATCAGCTTGTGAACTTACTTAATCGGTAGGCTAAACTTGAAGATCGGCCTATCGAACTTACGATAAATTATCCATGCGAATCTTTTATTTCTCACCCAAGATTCTTAAATACAACCTCAGTTTTAAATCAAATAAGCCAATAGAGAAGTTATTTGATTAAAATAACCATATCTAGATAATCTCTAGGAAAATAAATATTCTAGATAATTCAACAAGCTTATCTTGAGTTAATTTTTACAAAATTAATTCAATCGATTAACATATATGAAACTATTGAATTTCAGCCAATCTAATAATTTAACATAAGTCACTAATTTATTTAAAAAGCATGCTATATTATTCCATGATTTGTTATGAGCTAGTAAAGGGGACCTGATGGACCTATATAGTTCAAGCTCTTGATAATTATAAAATCTAATATTCCAAATATATATTTAATAATTATCAACTCTGATGCTACTCCATTAAAAGTTTAAAGCTGCACACTCGAACTATATAAAATTATGAAGCCTAAATAGCTAAGTATCCATGACATATCATAATGTATTGCATCCCCATAGGATTATCTATAATCGACTTACGGATAAATTCTATCTTACCTTCTCAATTTTTTTCTCTTAAATTCTATGATCTTACCATTAGAAAACTTACTATCCATAGACAGTATACCATTCGGTTACACCTATGTATCTAAACGATTGAGTGCTCTAGCTTTCTAATTACAGGATAACACATATAAAAGGATATCATTAACTCTTAAAGAGAAGCTATGGATTCTGTATCTATGAATAATGAGTTTACGCTATCAAGAGTCATGTCTCCAACATACTGGCATGAGTACCAACATAAAAAGTAGATGTCACCCTTTAGTATATCAAAAGACATAAGTCAAGACAACAGGCCTACTATCCATGTCAGGATTAAGATAGAACATATATGATTATCTAAAGTGAATTGATTTACTAAGGCAGAATTATTAATCTAAATCAATTATACTCTATGTCCTAATCCAACATATCGTCACCTATAACAATGCACCAATATTTTTATTCGGGGAGTCCGCCTCTGATGGCCAAAACAAACAATCTCCTACTAGGGATATAGACAACATAACTATCTTTGCATGAATAAAGCGCCTAACTTTATTCCCTTGATTATGGATCTTATAATTTAGGCTGTCACCTTTAGAATCATATCTTTCGCATAATTTGTCCATCACATGTCTGACTCTAAAGGTTTAGACTGACAGTCTCAGACTTTTGTTTGCTTATCATACATCTAACAAATATGAATGTAAAGAGGACAACAATTTGGAATATAATAAGTAAATTCTTTATTGATAAAAATGTCTCCAAAAACATATTACATTTTTTCTCCTTAGGGCATACAATTCTAACATAAGAATCGTGTATATGATAGGTAGATTATGTAGAAGACATAAATCTTAAAGGTGATGGTCGAAATCATAAGATCGACAATCGAGGAAATAAAGTTGGGTGCTTTATTCATGCTAAGATTGTTATATTGTCTATATCACTAACGGGAGATGACTTGTCTTGGTCATCGAAGTACGACTCCTCGAGTAGAAACATTGGTATATTGTCATAGGTGATGATATATTGGATTAGAACAAAAGGTTGAATTGATTTAGTTAATAATTTCGTTTGTTCGAATCAATTCACTTTTGACAATCATATGTGTTGTGTCCTAATCCTAAAATGACTAATAGGCCCATATTCTTAGCTTATATTTTTTGACGTACCAAAGGGTGACATCCTAATTTAATGATGGTATGCAAATCATTACGTTGGAAACATGACTCTTGATTAACACAGACTCATTTTTCATAGATATGGAATCCATAGCTCTTTTGCAAGGTTAATGATATTCTCTTATATGCGTTATCCTTTAATTGAAAAATTAGAGCACTCAACCACTTGGATACATGGGTGTAATTGAATGGTATACTATTTATGAATAGTAAGTATTAAAATAGTGTGATAATGGAACGTAAAATAAAAATAATCGGAAATGTAAAATAGAATTTATCTTTAAGCTGATTATGAATATGCTATAGGGATGTGACACATCATGATATATGATAGACAATTAGCATATTGGAGTTTTACAATTTTATATAGTTTGAGAATACAGCTTGAAACTTTAAGTGGCTAGTTCGGCAAGCCAAACTTATAACTGGCAGGCCGTTAGAAGCTCTGCAAGGTAGGTCTTCAAATTCCCTAGATCGATAGTCCAATGTAGGGCATTTGGCATTCCTGACTTGGACTATCGGTAGGCCGATTTGCCTTGTGTGACTAAAACTATAGGAAATAATCAACTTTTAACTCAACATTAGTGCAAAAAATATTATAACATTTCCAGTGGAATGTTTAGATTACAATTCTTATACAAAACTAGAAAATCCCATAAAGTGTCCTAAGCATCAATTCTTAGCTTTCTAGTCTCATCAAAGAAATACTAGAAATAGACATTTCATCTTTGCCTCGTCATGGGACCTTGGACCATACTTACTCAGTCATCTAAATCCTTAGCTTGAAAATTCACCCGCATCATGAGAACTATATAAGCACATAGCTTTGTAAGTAAACCTAGAGTAGTTCATGTAAAAATACTTTACATAAACATAATTTTTAGGGCCCGTATTATAAAATTAATCTCAAACAGTCAGAACCCATAACATACATACATGAATGGTCTCCATCTTGGAACTTGCATAAAACATGAATAACGTGGATGGTTCATGACAACGAGAGAGTTCACATCATACTCATGAAAAATCATAAAAACATCTTTAAACATATTCATCACAACAACATACATAATGTTAAACATACTATCGTTCAAGTGATGTAGTGGAAGGTACACTTACACAAACCACTTAGTCATGATCATTTTATGTTCTATACATCATCTTTCCTTTCTTCTTTACATCTCATATAGTTCTGTTCATGATTCGAGGAATGTCATCTAATGAAACTCTTCATGATTCACCTCTATATTCTCCTTATACATATTGTGTTTCTTCTCTCTTTTCTTTCTCTTGGTTCATCATCTCATTCCTTATGTCTCTCATAATCATCAAGTCATAACTTTCTTTCTTTCTCTATTTCTTTCATTCTCTCGTCTACTCTTACTCGTTCACTCTTACTCTATGTAGGAAAATAAAGAAAAAGAAGAAGAGGAAATGTGCAGCAAAATGGGTGAGAGGATTTGTGAGAGATATAACAAAAGAGAGCAATTCGGGTGAAAAAGAAGGAAATGATGGGATAAGGAAATAATAATTAATATATTACAAATGTTATGCCAAGATGCAATGTATCTATGAAAGGTAGAGAGAAATTGGAGGAAAGTCAATGATTTAATTAGGAAACATATGATAATATCTTGATCAACCATATATAGGATTCTAAATAAGTCAACTAATCAATTATAAAAGAAATAAAAGAATAAAAGATAATTTAGGATTCCAAATTTGCTCTACTTACCTAATTTATTTCCCACAATAGGAAGCCTTATCATGAATTCCAATCACCATTAAAAAGTCAACTATTCCCCCACATGGAATAAGGAAGGAGATAAAATATGCCCATACATCCTTTAACATAAAATAACAAATAAATAGTACTATGCTAACAAGTCAAAATTATACAACCCATTATTGTGGTCAATAAAACTTTCTTTTTCTGACATTGTCTACTAGTTGCTTGTTCATAGCCGATCATGAAAAATCAGCCTGCTAAACGTGGATACTTCGGCCTACCAAAGTACCACATAAAACATGCATTATAGTATCTCATTTAAAAACATTTACTTGGATGAACATGGATAGATAAAACAAAGTTTGTCTCCCACTTAAATCAATAAAATAATGATGAGTGGTAAACAATAATAAAGTAATTCATCATAAACCATCCAAGTGCTTAATGCACTACACATCCATTATAAAGCATACATGGCAACCAAAGAAATTGTTATCCATTTGCAACATTAAACCAATAACATATCATAACATATTATAACATTTGATAAATATAAATAATATTATATGCTCACGATAGTTTGCAAAAAAGAAAAAAAATCCCATATAACTATTCTATACACTTATACAATTCCTTCATTCATCTAACACACGACAACATACTAAATAGCACGTATATCATTCAATGCATTAATAGGATTAAACCAAGAAATGTAACTAAGTGGTAAGTATAATACATGGAATACATGAAAATGACATATGTGAAGTAATGTAAATATTTTAATCCTTACACAGCAACTTTAGAAAATTACACTTATAATACATAATACAATATCATAATTCATAGCTGAGCACATGAGGAATTCAATGCATAAGTGGTTTACAAATATATATATATATATATAACCTTTTTATATAATATCAACTAGTTAAAAATTTGGGGTCTTACAACCTCATTGAGACTCAAACCCATGGAGATGACATTGATGTTGAGTCACAGATGACTATGGTCTTTAAGACTCTATCTAAGGAGTTCATCCCATTTAGAACTTCATATAATTTGAGTAGTAGACAAGATGTGACATTGACTGAGCTGATGAAGAAGGTACAGGAGTTCAAAACTTTGATAAGGGAAACTCCTGCTAATGGTAAGGCAAACTTAGCAGCTGCATCTGGTTCTAATCCCAACCCTAGGAATGGAAATAAGTAGAGGCCTAAGAACAGGAAGTCTTTTGTCTCGACAAAAGGCAAGGACAAGGAGAAGAAAAAGAAAAACCCGAAGAAGCCCAAGTATTGTGGGAGAGTTGGGTACATCAAGAAGAATTGCAAGGACTTTTGCTCTCGTGGATGTAAGTATGAACTTTTAGTATTGAGACTTGTTTAGTTGAGGAATCAAGTAACACTTAGGTCATAGATTTTGGAGCCACTAATCATGTTTGTGTTTCTCTATAGAGGTTCTAAAAGATGAGAAATCTGCTACATAGGCACTTCACATTACGAATGGGTGATGTATCCTTAGTGTTGGTTGAAGTAGTGGAGACGTCCATCTTTATTTTAATAATTATAGGATTTTAGTTTTAAAAGATTGTTTTTAGATTCCTAAACTTAAAAGGAATTTAATATTTGTCGCTTGTTTATTTAAAGACTCTTATTCAATATTTTTTAATAATAAAGTTGTGATTCATAAAAATAAATCTTTTATATGTAATAGATGGATACAAAACAATTTATATTTTATCAAACCTAAGATGGATTCATTGCTAAACACTAGAGTTAATGATAACTCTAAAAGACTTAAAACTTCTCACTCTAATATGACTTATCTTTGGCATTTGCGATTAAGTCATATTAGCTTAAATAGGATTCAAAAGTTAAAAGGGATGGACTTTTAAGTAACTTAGAGGTGGAATCTATATTGCAATATGGATCTTGTTTGGAGGGCAAAATGACCAAAAGACCATTCGGTTCTAAGGGCAATAGGGCTAAAGGGGTTCCAAAACTTGTGTATACTGATATTTGTGGTTCCCATAAAAATCAGGGCACGTGGAGGGTATGAGTACTTCGTCACTTTTATTGATGATTACTCAAGATATGGATATGTCTATCTAATGCATCATAAAAGTGAAACCTTTTACAAGTTCAGGGAGTTTTTGGTTGAAAAGGTGAACCAATCAAGTAAACCTTTAAAAGTACTTTGATTTGATCAAGGTGGAGAATACTCTTGATAAGTTCTTGTGACACTTATTAAAGAATGTGATTTTATCCTTTTTGGCTACATCAGGCACTCTGCAGCAGAATGACATGGCTGAGAGAAGAAATAAGACTTTGTTGGAAATGGTTAGGTCCATGATGAGTTATTCGAGATTATCTTTATCGTTTTGAGGATATGCACTACAAACCGCATGTTATCTTTTAAATAATGTGTCTCCAAAATCAGTTCTTAAAACTCCTCACGAGTTATAGATGGGTAGAAAGACATTCTTAAACCATATTTGCATATGAGGATGTCTAGCTCATGTCCTATACAAGGAAGCAAACAAGTTGAAAACATGTTCGAAAGTTTAAGTGTTTGTAGGATATCCAAAAAGGACAAAAGGGGGTTATTTCTATAACCTAAAAGAAAATAAAGTCATGGTTTTAATGAATGCAACATTCCTTGAGGAAAGTTACATAAACCTTATAGTAAAGTGGTACCTAAGGAGTTGGCAGGTGATTCGATCAAGGATTCCAGTTGAAACCAATCTAATCAATGTAGAAAAACCAATCGAACAACAACCTTGTGAGCTTTTTCATAGTGGGAGGATTAGGCGTCAACCCGAGAGGTATATGTTCAATTGTGAAGCTTACTTGGTTAAACCAGTGGAACATGACAGAGATCCTTACACTAACACAGAGGCTATGGAGGATGTTGATTCAAAGCTCTGGACAGAAGCTAAGAACATTTAGATGAAGTCTATGGAGATTAATTAAGACTGGGAACTTGTGGATTTTCTTGAAGGGGTAAAACCTATAGGGTGTAAGTGGATCTACAAGAGAATGAGAGGAGTAGATGAGAAAGTCAAAATCTATAAGGCTAGATTGGTAGCAAAGGGATACATGTAAAAGGAAAAAAGCGATTATGAGGAAACCTTTTTGCCTGTAGCCATGTTTAAGTACATCCACATTCTCTTATCTATAGCTACTACTCTCAATTATGAGATTTGGTAGATCGATGTCAAAATAGCCTTTCTGAATGGCTATCTTAATGAGTCCATATATAGGTGCAGCTAGACGGGTTCAAGGTTAAAATTCAAGAGGGTAAGATCTGTAAGCTGCTAAAGTCAATTTATGGACTTAAGTAGGCTTTTTTTTTCTTGGAACATAAGATTTGATCAAGTGATCAAAACTTATGGATTCGAACAAAATGTGGACAAACCATGTGTTTACAATCACATTAAGGATGGGAAGGTGATTTTTCTACTGCTCTATATAGATGATATTATGCTTATTGGCAATGATGTTGGGGCATTGTCATCGGTTAAATTATAGGTGACCAAGCAATTTAACATAAAAGACTTAGGTGAAGCTAATTATGTTCTAGGTATCCAAATCTTTTAGGATAGGAAGAACAAAATAATAACTTTATCCCAAGCTGCATACATAGATAGAATTCTCGAGAAGTACACAATGCAGAATCCCAAGAAAGGTGGGCAACCAGCAAGGTCTAAAATTACTCTTTCTAGGAAAGACTCTGCAAAGTCTGATGAAGAAAGAGAATACATGAAGAAGGTGCCTTATGCTTTGGCATTAGGTAGTCTCATGTATACGATGCTTTACACACGACTGGACATTTATTATGCCATCAAGATAGTAAGTCGATTTTAGTCAGATCAAGGACTTAACCATTGGCTTGCGATCAAGCATATTTTTAAAGACATGAGAAAGACTAGAGGTTATATACTAGTATATTTGGGTAAGGATCTAAAACCACTTGAATACACTTACTCGGATTTCCAATCCTGTCTGGATTTGAAAAGATCGACTTCTAGTTATTTCTAAAGAACTGGCAAGCATTATGCTCCCTTTGGTGCTAGTCTCTCTAATATCATGAAGTTTGAAATTTCTAACGCGTCATCAGAATTTGTTTAAAATTTTAGGTGAGAATTGGTGATAGAGGTATGCGCGTGACACCTTAGACGATGGACTTTTGACTTAGGCGAAGGTTACCTTGCCATAGATGGAGCTTCTCTAAAGATGAACTAGGTGCTCCAAAGGCATACCTGGTGCTCCGTTACTGGATTTTCTCGACATTTTTGCTACGAAAATGATTTCCAAACTTGAGTTTTGATTCCTTAGGCTATGCTAAGGCAACAATAGAGTTTTGGGCTACTTTAGAAGGAAAAAGGAAGGATTTTCAAGGTTTATTGTCTCCATCACCATTTATTTTAATTCGATTAACTTTAAAAATCCCCCCAAACGGGACTTGAAATCGAATCAAACCAAAATAAATAAGCCCATTTGACTAGTCATGGCTTACCAAACTATGACCTATGCTACCCTAAGCATGGCTTAGGTCCATGAAGCGAGACTGTTGATGCCATAGTACCAAAATGTTGGGCTTGGACTATTGGAGGGTTCTGGTACAAAATTGGCCATTAACACCATCAAGCTTCAAGAAAGCAGAAGTGTGGAATTGGGGTGGTATATTTATGTCCACCACCGCTTGAGCGAAAAGAGATTGCTTACCTTCTTCCAACATTTCCTTGTATAATGTTGGGTGTCCCAAAGCTTGCAACATTTGCCTCTTGTGGCTTTCACCTCGTTAGTAGTAGTTTTCTTAAGATTGAGTGCTTCAATTGCCATGGAGGCATTCTAGCCAATCATAATTGATTGTATGGCCTATAAGTTGGTGCCAATCATGTCGATTGTAGTCGCATCAATGGCTATGTTTGAATCTAGAGGTGTTACTTGTGACGTAAGAGGTGGCATTTGATGAATCAAACTATAAGAGGTTCTTGAAGACCCTCCCTATGTCATTCCTATCATTAAGGACGTGAGTTTAGCGAAATGGCTACCTAATTGCCTACAAAGCTCTTTGTTTTCGGCTATCAACTATGTAATTTGCATGCCTTCTTCCTACTGATGAAGGATAGTGACCGGCATGTGATCATTGGCAGTTTGAGAAGTTCTTACTCTAGAAGCCGTATCCATATTCTTTGTAGTGGTGCTGTCGTTGTTCTCGTTCATAACACAAGTCATTGCTGTGCAATTAGTATCAGAGATTTCAGCCGTAGGCCTCATGGTGAGTGCCAAAATTTAAAGGGTGAGTTCTATAATTAGATTTGCTTATAGGCTAATAACCACTCTCGAGAATTGATTAGTTAAAAGTTAGTCTGTTGGCTTCAAGTTGACCTGCAACAACAACAAAGCGACGTGAGATAAAAATAAATGATCACATGAATTTATACTAGTTTGCCTCTTAAATAAAGGCTATATGCACTATATATGATAAAATAGTACAAGATTTGAGGTGATAGAGAGCAAGAAGGAAAGAGGAAGGGATCTAGAAAGAGAAAGTAGGGAGAGAATGTAAACGTCTAGAGTACAATCTATGAAAGTCTTGAGATCATTCCCATTTTTATAAAGGATAGAGTCGACTTCCTATTGCCTAATTCTGGAGCCGATTCTAAGTTAACTAAAGAATGGGCAACTTCTTTATTTAGCTCTAGTTGACTTTCCTATTTGCTTGTTTCCTTATTTATCTTGAAGTTGTTTTTTTCTTAAAATTAACGTGATCCTTGCCTTCTTTTGTAGATTTGATCTTCATAGGATTTTAGAATATTATTTTCTTGATTTATTCCATGGGCCCTACTAGTCTTTAGTCGATTATTAGCTCCAGTCGACTCGCCATCTTCAACTGACTTGGCCAATCGTCTTCTTTCAATCAATCATTTCAGGCAATCAAGAGACGCATGTATGGTGGTGATTGAGGTGTAAATTTTACCCTTAATAGGTCCCAATTTTGAATAAAGAAATTTTGTTTCGAGAAAAGGCACTTGGTAACAAGTTGATTGGTAGGCAATTTACTTATAAATTTTTAATCTCGACTTAAAATTTGATATGAACATATATTACTAATTACTTGGTGGCTGATTTGAAAATATAAAATTCTAAAATAGGATAATTCTTTTAAGATACTTTCGAAATTACATTTACGAAATGATTATTGTTATTTCCTTTCTAACATTAGAACTATGTTTGGTGGGAGGGAGAAAAAATAGGAGTAATAAAAAAATGATGGATAGTAAATAATAGTAATAGAAAGAAAATGGTGTTCTTTTTGTTGTAAGGGATTTTTCAATAGAAACCTTCACCAGTGGTGTACGTTTCGAAGTCATTAGATTTGATCAAAATCACTTTGTTTTGCATATTTAACTGGTAAAAGACACATATCAACCGATGGATATATGTTTTCATTTCCACAAAAAAAAATTGCCTTTATTATAAGGTGTGAAAGAAAAAAAGAAGACAAGTTAGCTAATAATTGCTATTCTATTATTTAAATTTAAAATATTAACTTAAATGAGGTTAAGAAAGATATTTAACTTATTGTTACAAAAATAACTTTGTACTTCTAAAATCCCTTATCTCTCATTTCTGAAAAGATTAATTGGGTGTTTGGGAAGTGAGTTAGAACAAATAGTAATGTAAAATGTGAGAATTTTACACTGCAGCAGAGTTTTATATTATTTGAGTTGCAGCTGATGAGTTGAAATTAAGGTAGCCAAACATCCTATAAATATAATGCGTTCCAATTATATTGGAAACTTATTTTTTTATTTCCTCTCCTGAAATCTCTTCACCTTTTCTTTCCTTTCACTTTTCACACTTTTAGGCCTTTACCACATACAATGTAAAGAACGTAGTTAAAAGGGTATTTGAAAGAGTAGTTCAACTTAATGGTTTGAATTGTAAACAGTAAAAGGCTAGAGTATAAGACTCTCATATACTGTAACTTTTAAACTCAAACTGATGGTTTAAACTACTTTTTCAAACATCCTATAAAACACAAATAGGCCATTAGGAGCTATCTATAGTTATGTAATCATCTTCTCCTTTTTGTTTAACTTGGGGATTAAGGTTTATGTGATATTGGGATATAGATGGTTCATGTGATATTGGGATATAGATTTCAAAAACAAAAATGGGTGAAATTTTGTTGTGAATTTGTGAGAAAGTAAAAATAGAAGGATGAAAGTTTTCATATTTATTTTGGGGTAAATATTGATAAAGTTGGGAAAGTAAAAAAAAAATTTGCTGTTAAAAAAATTGCTTATTGCTCTTTTATGTTGAATTTTTATATAATAAATTTTGTTTTGACGTTGCAATGGTATTGCTGTTCAAAAAAAAAAAAAAAAAGTGCTGTCAAAAAAAATTGCTTATTGCTCTTATATGTTTAATTATTATATAATAAATTTTGTTTTGACATTGCAAAAAACCGTTAGTTTAAGTGCGAGTTGTTTTTTCTTCGGGTGCAGGGTCGTCACTTTTCGTCCAGTCCCGTTAAAGAGGTGTGACTATAATTTTGCTATCAATTAGGGGACTCTCTGTAATTTCCAGTTAAGAAACACGTGAAGGAAAAAGATTTCCCGGAATAATTTTTCGCTGCGCGACTTTCCCGATTGCCAAACAGGAAGGTAGGCCAATGGAAGGAAACTGCTGTGCCTTGTCCGTCTTCTAATCAATGTTCTTCAAACTTCCATTAACCCTTTCAGGGGTACTTTTAAAAAAGGATCTTGGGGGAAAAATTTTTGGGGAATGGCCCTTTTTTGTTTTCAAGCACAAAAATCCAATCAGTTGCTTTCCCTCCACCAAACTTTACTCGGCTTTTTCTCTCTTTCTTTGATGCGAGTCCTTTGTTCTCGTCAAGCTTTGAATTCTGAAGAGTCTGGAAGAGTCGATGAAGCCGATTCGGCTTCCTGAGCCGCCGAGTCCCAAAGGATGCACCGGCGTCGCGGACATCTTTGAAGGTGGCGTCTATGGCGTCGTTAGGCGCGCCGTCGTGATCGGTAATGGATTTCCTGGCTCCGAGAATCAGAGCATCGGTTTGGTTCGCGCTCTAGGTCTCGCCGATAAACATGTCTTATATGTAAGTTCGCAGGAACGAAAGCCTATTTCAATCTTATTTCTTGGGTTTTACATGCTATAAATTTTTATGAACTCAGAAAAATTGATAGTGATTCTATTAATTTGAGCAATCACTTAGCTTTTTTAAGGAATAATTGTTTGAGCGTATTTAAATTCAGTGGCTATGGCTATTTTTTTTGGGCCACTATCTAGCTTTTTAGTAAATCTGATGCTTTGGTGTACTTTACTTTCAATTATTTTCAATTCCAGTTTAGCATCTTCGATCATGATCAATTTATAACCTGTTTTCTGAATTATTTTTCCTTTTTATGGTAAATTTGATTAGTTATAGTAGTTTTGTTAGGAAGCATTGGTGAAGTTAGAGTTCACTTGCCACAAAATTTGTTTGAACTGCCAAACTGAGAGTGATTCACTAAATTTGAGCGCTTAATTAATGGTTCTCAAAAAAAAAAAAAAAAAAGGGATAAATATTCAAATTCAGTTGCTAAGGCTAATTTTTGTATGTAATCTGTATGCTTCTTCTGTGTTTTCGATTTGCTTAATTTTTGTTCACTTCTTAGTAAATACGATGCTCTGGTGTATTTCACTTGCGATTCTTTTCGGTTCTAGTTTAGCATCTTAAGTCATGATTCACCATTAACAATGTTTTCTGAAAGGGTTTTTTTTTTTTTTTTAAATAGTAAATTTGAGTTGTTATAGTAGGTTTGTTAAGGAAGTATTGGTGAAAGTAGAGTTCATTGAACTAGACATATTTCTTCTGAAGTGCTTAAGTGACTTGTGCCGTATACTGAATAGGCATGATTACAGATGTTTAAATTTTGTAACATATTTTGTGTTTGTTCATTATAGATTGTTGAACTAGTAGTACTGAAACAATTATAATATATCTATTTATAATAGATTGCTTAGGTATATTAATAATACTTTAGTTTTTCCAAAAAAAAGAAAGAAAGAAACTTTGATTCTTGTATATCCTTTAGAATGCAACAAGACTAATAAGTCTGGCTTGTTGTTTCTTTGAGATCTCCTCCATAGGTGAAAATCGTGCTCTTATGCGGTTGCCATGTCCCCAGGACTTCTTATAGTTTTTAGCTTTTAAGTACTCTTGTTTCTGTTTGACAGCTTTATATCAATTGTTTTTGTGTCATTATGTGTGTGTTGGTGTATCAATTTGCTAATGTTTTTTGGTTCACTTTTTACATGCAGCGGGTAACAAGACCAAAAGGAGGAATAAATGAGTGGCTCCATTGGCTTCCGGTTTCATTTCATAAAAAATTAAATTACATCATGAGGCAGTTATGTGGTTACACAAGGCTTCTGTTAAAATCTCAAGGCCACAGAATTATGTCTCTGCCTTCAGAAAATGGCGGCAATGGAGGATTATCATCTGTTTTAGAAGCTGATTTGAAGCAAGTTGTAAAGATGGCTCGTGAGACTTCTGAAAAGTAAATTATTTATCTGCAGTTGTTTATAGGATCTTTTGATGTAGTAGTTAGAGGGAACCTACTATCAAATATTACTGCTTTCCATAGATCAAAATTTTCTTCTTGATAGAAACAATCAAAATAATAATTTCTCTTCAAGAAGACAAAGGTCAGTTTTTTTGGCAAAAGATTTTGAAACACATGAGTGTTAAATGTAAGATAAAGTACCATGTGCTTTTTGTGCCCTGTAGTTGTTTCCCTTTTCTTTATTTATGTACAAATAAGTTTCTAATTGGTTATGTTTTCTTTTTACAGGGATGGGCCACTATTGGTGGTTGCTTCTGGAAGGGATACCGTTTCTTTTGCTAGTTCCATAAAACGCTTAGCATCTGAAAATGTTTTTGTTATCCAGGTTTGTTGCTGAAGCAATTTTTTTCAATTTTGTTTAGCACTTAACTAAACGTTTCAGGCCTTGGTGCATGATAATGAATTATCTTCTGATAAGTAATCTATGTTTTCTGCGGAACTTCTCTTGCATAAAAGATGTTTAGCGTATTGCAAACAAGTGCACAAATTCCTTTCAAATAATAAAAAAAATAAAATAATAATAAAAAAAACAAGTGCACCAATTTACCACGTGGGTGCTTCTTTCTGAGCTCTCTTTTATGCTTCTTGCAAATTGGCAATGCTGACTTAATAAAGGTTCCTCAATTGAATCAGACCCCTGCATGACTTATGTCTAATAATCCAAACCTAACTTTTTAAATTCAGGCCACTGGAAAAAATTAAGTAACGATCCATACTTTCCCACCATGTTTTATAGATATACGAATAACATCCATTACCTTTTCCCTTTAAATTATATTGTTTTGCTTTGTCCGCACTGCTGTATAAGTTGGACGTATACAACTTCTTTTATTACTCTATGCAAAGACTTTGGTTTGTTGCAAATGATCACTGAATACAGTGACTTTACTTGAGTTCTCTTCCCTATGTACACTCCATCGAACATTATCCCCACTCCAAAAATGTTCGCCTGGAATAAGGCTCTCAAGATATTCTCTGCAATTAATGTCTCACAATCATTTAAAGTTCAAACTGATGGAAACATAGATATAAAACCACTTTTCATTGTTTCCATGTATTTTTTTTTCGTTGACATTATCTATAACTTTTTTCATTTAATTATCTTAAGTTTTTACCACGTTTCGTGCAATTTATCCTTCGAATTCAATATGGGCTGAGTATGTCTATAAACTTAGTTGCGTGCAATAAATATATACTTGTGGATTTAGGGTGGCTGTCAAGATTGAAATTTATTTTTCAACATCTGTTTAAAAGTTCAGCATGCTGGGATCTATTAATCAGGACAGAGCATGAGATGCATTTAAGTTTGAACATATGAAAATAAAATCTTCTTTTTTCTTTTAGAATACCAGGATTATCACCTATTGATAGAGTAAAATTCTTGATAGAAGTTGGAAGAATTTATCAAGAATTTTACTTTTATAAGAAAGTGATTATCCAGGATTATCATCTTCTTTCTTGAATCGAGGACAACTTGTTCTCTTTTGTTAATTATTATTTCATTAATAAAAATTCAGTTTCTTATAAAAAAAAGATAAGAGTAAAATTCTTGATTATTTATGACGTTGTTTGTACATGATTTGCAGATACAACATCCAAGGACGCAATTGAATCGCTTTGACTTGGTCATTACTCCTCGTCATGATTATTATCCTTTGACCCCTCAAGCACAAAAGCAGATTCCTCGACTTCTTCGAAAGTGGGTAACTCCACATGAACCTCCTGACAAGCATGTGGTACGTTAGAAATTGACTTCTATTTGCTATTGCACTATCTGTTATGAACTTTCTTTGATTAGATTGTTGATGAAGATAGTTTCAAAATTCAGGTCCTCACAGTGGGATCTTTGCATCAAATTGATTCTGCTACGCTTCGCAGTGCAGCTAGGGCATGGCATGAGGAGATTGCAGCTTTGCCAAAGCCCTTACTGGTGGTCAACGTTGGTGGGCCTACAGGTAATATTTCATTTTACCCTGGATCCTCGGGTGTTTGATGAATCAAGGAGATCTCTATAGAGGTTTTGGCAGCTTAAACTTTTATTGTTGCAATTATGCTTTTACAAACCAAAATACCTGCTTCTATGTGTTTTATATCAAGTCTTTTTCAAGTATTTGTTACCATAGAATCATGCTTGTGTGTGTCCATAATATTTTTGTTTCAATTTCATGTAGTAAGATCACTGTGGGTTTATGATTTTCCACAGCTTCTTGTATAAAGCTTGTTCTTTATCATGGATGCAGTTTAAAAGTTCACAAAACTCCTTTTTGCTTATTTTGCCTCTGTTTGCAGCAATAAAATATATTATTTGCTAACATTGTACATTGACATTTTGGGGACTGGCATGTTTGCTGACTTTTGGCTTTCAACATCTTTAATAAACATTGAAGTAGCATCGTGGTGAATCAATCTCCTCTAGCATATTAAGACATTATTAGGCCATCATCTTTTTGCTTCTCTCATGTGGCGCAAATGCTCTAGGCTTTAGGTGTTTTCCTGTTCTTGGTCTGAATTTTGAAGAGCTTAGGGAAGTTGTCATTAGAAAATTCTCATAGGTTAAAATTGTTTTTCAATGCAAAATCCAGTAAAATGGTTTCTCCTTTGACAATGTTGGCAAAGCAATTTCTTAGACCATGCATGACTAATGTACTAGGATGCAGACCACTGTAGTACACATCATGGATAAGGCTATTACACAACTTGGTAAAAAAAAAAAAAAAAAAAGGAAATGCGGTGGAATAATATGATGGACAAAATGCGGTGGAATAATAAGATGGACAATCTTAATTGGTTTTTTATTTAGCCTTTGCACATTCAAATTCCATGTGCTCTAGACCATTTTTAGGAGCTTTGTCTCATTTCCCCTTAGAGAAATTCTATTTATCGACGAGGTTACTGAATCTCACGTGGAAGTCACTAAAAGTCCTGGTGAAATGCATATTGGAGATGTCAAGATATTTGGACTGCAAAATATTTAAGAGTCATAACACATTAGAATTGTCAGATGATATAGGGTTTCTGGAATATTTGATGCAATCTTTTTTTTTTTTTTCATGTATCATTGTTTTTCACCTTTGCAAATCCAATTAGGTGTTCTTATGATGTCGATGAAAATTTTTTTCCTTTTTTTCCAACAGGCTGCTGTCATTATGGTGCCGACCTTGCAAAGAAATTGATATCCAGTTTGCTTAGTGTTCTTGTTAGCTGTGGCAGTGTCAGAATATGTTTTTCTGATAGGACTCCTGAAAAGGTTTGTCATGCGCAGTTTTCATACAGATTATTCTTCTTAAAGTTTGTTACTACTATATAACATTGTCGCTGGTGCTTTCATCAACAGATCTCTAATATTATTGTCAAGGAACTTGGAGATAATCCAAAGGTTTACATTTGGTGTGATGAAGGTAGCAACTATTGTTGATGTACTTAAGTTTATCAGAGAGTGTAGTGAAGTATGAAATTTTTTAATCAATAAAATCATCATTGATTTTCAGAACCAAACCCACACATGGGCCATCTGGCTTGGGCCGATGCTTTTGTTGTCACAGCAGATTCTGTCGGTATGATAAGTGAAGTTTGCAGCACCGGGTATGATTAACAAAATTACTTCCGCAATTCACAATGGCATACTCATAAACTATTAAGCATGTTAATTCTCCACTTCGATTATTTTGATAGGATCCTATAGTTATGTGGATTTGTTAGTTGTTACTTGTTATTGTGTTTGTTATTACAAAGGTGAATTCTGTTTGTTAGTCTATGTGATATAGTGGTGAATTTTGTTGGTTAGTCTATATGATGTCAGATATGAGAATTAGAGTAAACGGGTTAGAAAAGAGGAGAGTAGGCAATTAGTGTGTGTGTTAATGAACTTTGCTCATTCGGAGAGGTCAGAGCCTTTCGAAACCTCTGAACCTATCTGGTATTTCCTTCATTTCTGTTCTATTTTTTAAAAACAACCTCAGTTGGTTTTCCTCTAGATCTTAGATCCTATCATATTTGTTCCTTTTGTTTTTGCCTTTCCTAATATATTATTCTTTAGCAGGAGACCTGTCGTTGAGTATTGTAGATGGAAACTCTCGGACTTCCATAAATCTCTGAGGAATCGAGGCGTGGTTCGGCCATTTACAGGCTCTGAAGATGTAAGTAAATATATTTGCTCGAGTAAGTCTCCTGATATGAGACAAATAATATGAGCCCTTAATTGGAAATAGAGATTGAAATGGGTTATTGGTCAATCGATCTATTACTGATGTTTATCCTTGTTTCCTACTTATCTCTTTGTTTTGACCTTTTTTTTCTTCTTTTGATTTCCAGATGTCAGAAAGCTGGAGTTATCCTTCCCTTAATGACACTGCAGAAGCAGCTTCTAAGGTGCATGAAGCACTTGCTGAGCGTGGATGGAGATTGCGACCGTAGAGAAGCAGTTGACTGCCTTTTTAAGCACGTTGTTCTTCCTGACGTCATTGAAGGGTTCACCTTTAAAATTAGGTTCGTCCAAAAGCACATATAGGAATGATAACTAGCGGGTGATTTTTTTATTTTTATTTTTATTTTTTTCTTTTCCTTTGAAATTCAATTCGTTTTCCCTTGGGGGTGTTGAGATATGTTGAATAAAGGATAGGTGGTCATAATGCGGCTTGTAAACTAGCAGAGGGGAACAAGCTTCTCTTTTTGTCGACGTACTGAGAGCTTTTTGAAGGGCGGGTTTGTGATGGTGTTGCAAAAAAAAAAAAAAATTTCTTTTTGTAATATAAACACAGCTATAGATTTTATTTGATTTATGAAGGTGCAATGACTAAAATGAAAAATCTAATATTCCCTTCGATGTGCCAAATTTTTTTTGTTTCTAATTTTTTTTCTTGTTTTTCATTCTCTTTTTTCTGGTTGCTATTAAAATCTTCATTTGGGAATCAGCTGTTACATAATTGCTCGCATGTTGCCTAGCTGATATAAATATTTACCACTCGGCTGCTCGATTGGTTAGGTGGAGCGTAGAGACGTACACTACATAACAAAAGATGTTTTGTGGGCAAATGCAAAATACAAAAATAAGTACATATTTCTTGATAGTACCACTTAAAATTCAGGAGTCTTGGACTGTTGTTATAAAGAAATGTGCAAGATGAAGTCACTGAGCATAATTAGTACCAAATAGAAGTGGTTTAGACAGTTTTATCATAGTACTGCTGACAACTTCCAACCAATTAGACCCGGTGCGTGTTTTAATACAGTAATTGCGAGGTCATACGTGAATGGTGTTCAACTTAAAATGTGATTTTGGAGAACATAATCTACACCAAAGAACGCCTAAACTTTTATGTATTTGGTTGCTCTATAGTCCTATTTGTCTAGATTATTCAGAAAGTGGAGCAAGTCAGCTTTACAGCAACAACTCCATGCAGAATTCTGAATCTATTTTCTAAAATGCCTATAATTAAGCATACCCTTTTTTCACTAGATATCATACCAAGGCAAGCCAAACATCTCTGTGGTAAGAAACTCTTGCTTAGAATATACTAAATGGAGGCAAAACAGAGTGAAGATGCAGCAGTTCTTATTCCAAAGTCTCAGTCCAAGGGAAAAGCCGTCATAGATGCTTCTCCTCCTCCTGCGGCTGTAGCCACCAAGAAAGCCACCATGCTCCGGAGAGTAGGATCGAAAAAAGGCATTGCGATAATTGACTTCATTCTAAGGATCTGTGCTGCTTCGGCGGCCTTTGCGGCTGCTGCTGCAGTGGGTCAGGCGCAACAGGTTCTTCCGTTCTTCACGCAGTTCCTGCAGTTCTATGTTCAGTACAATGATCTTCCAACTTTGACGTATGCATGCTTATATATGCCTACACAAATACAAAGACACGCATCCACAATCATATTAATCTCCACCCTGACCAACCCCCCACCCACCTCCCCCCTCCTCCTCTCTCTTTATTCTCACGTATCAGTAAATGGTATTAGAAGGCAAATTCAAGGACCATAAAGTGGTCAGCCAAAAAGAAAAAAAAAAAAAATCAAATCCAAAAGAAAGTTTTGTCACTACGCATTGTACAAATATTTGACCTATTTTTTATGTCAAATAAACATGGCCAGCTCAAAAAGTTGATTGATTATATAGCTATAGGTTTAGTCCTTGATAATTTTTGGATCCAATTAAATAACTTTGAAGACTTTAATCCCAATCTCTAGGCCAAAAAAAACACAACACCAAGCAAAACAAAAACAAAAACAAAAAACAAAAAGAAAAAAAGAAAGAAAGAAAGGAAAAGATTTATTTTAAGTACTTTATGTGCATATGCAGGTTATTCGTGGTTGCAAATGCAGCAGTTGGAGGATACCTTGTCCTGTCGTTGCCCTTCTCTATAACATGCATTCTTCGTCCTCATAAAGTTGGACCAAGGCTTCTCCTTATCATTTTAGATTCGGTACCGAAAACTACTTTTCTTTTTTCTTTTTCAAATGATTTGTTAGTTTACTTATTAATTACTGTTTTCTTTTAAGTTCTTTTATAATTCTCTTTACATCTTTTCTACTGTTAAGAGCAGATCTAATTTGTCGTCGCCTAGAAAAAACCACTAATATTGCCATGCACGTAACTTACCCGTGTAGCTTTTTATTACTATTTTATTTCATTTTTTTCTCAAAAATATTTGAGCCAGTACATAAGTCTAACTCGTGAAAAGTCTATGAATCCTTCCAGTGGGACTCAAGAACTCAAGATCACAAGTCTCTTTTCCAAAATTGTCTCACTAGAAGGCTTGCATAAGTAGTATCTCTCACACACCCCCACACCCACATCCCCACACACACGCATATATTAATCTTGATTTATTTTATGCATTGATCTTGATTTAATTGTTCAAAATCTAGAAATTAGAGTCACAGACACACATATTCCTAGCATTTGATGGTTCATAAAGATTATTGCCACAGCTACGATTAATCTAGCTACTTTCATGTCGGTCACCCTATATACACAAAACACACATACTTTGACATTAAATTGTTAAAAACCTAAAGGCTACTGTCATTGACCAACTAAACAAATAAAGTCTCTTAATATCGAATTTCATTATTTTGGGGGGGGGGGTACTTAGAGGAGGTTTATAAAAAGGAGAGATAATTCTTAATTTTTATTTTTAAATTGAAAGTAAAAAGACTTGAATTCTACACCTTACGATGAAGTTAGATGCAACAAAGACAAAGATAAACATCTCGTTGTATAATTAAGATATCAGATAATAATATAAGCAAGATACAGATTTGCTCATTCCTCAATTCCTTAATTTTGTTGCAGGTGATGACTGCTCTTGCCATAGCTGCTGCGGGGGCGGCTACAGCAATCATGTACTTAGCTCATAACGGGAGCACAGACGCCAATTGGCTGGCTATTTGTCAGCAGTACACTGACTTTTGCCAGCAAGTTACTGGGGCTGTGGTGGCTTCCTTCGTCGCAGCAGTGTTCCTCATATTACTAGTTGCGCTTTCTGCTTTCGCACTTAAAAGTACTCCTGCTTAGACACATTTTTATTGGGTGAAATGGACACAGGTGAAGAACTACACAAGGGTCATGAAGTAGTTTAATCTTATTGCGTCACTTATGGTGTTTTGGGGATCTTGTGTCCGTGTGTATATTTGAATGTGGACTGCGTGTTAATTAACGGATCTGATCGAACGTTTGTATATGATTTGATGCGAAGAAAAGATGTTTGATTGTCTGCCTTAATGTGATTTTGATGCTTTTGCTATGCATTTGTTTATTTGGCTTTTTTATAAAATATATGTGCAGTAATGGGGCCAGCAAAGTTTTTAAAGGGGTACAACAAAATTAAAAATTTAGTTGAAAAAATCCTTAAGAATTAAGTAAAAGTTACAATATAATTTATATTTTTACGAGTTTTATTGTTTTTTTAACTTTTCTACTCATCGTCAAAATGAACTAAGCTTATATAATTCACTTTTAAAATTTTGATGTCCCAAAAAGCATTAAGCTTTTACAGAAGTATCATCGATTTTTAGAGTATTCAGTATTTTAATATTATATTTAAAAAGACAAAATGAATATAATTGAAATTTTTAAGACTTCTTTATTAATATTTCATTTTTTTGAAACATAAATATGTTTAAAAGTCAAAACTTGGTGCATAACTGAAAAATTTCTAGGCCATCCTTTGTAAATAGTGTAATTTTGAATATTTTAAAGAGACAAAGTAGTAAGTAATAAAAGTGTAAGAAAATATTTTGGAAGGGGCCAAAAGCTCAAGGAGCTAGTGGGCCTTGGGCTTGAGCTTGTGGCCCTGGGCTAGCTACCCCATCAGGGCCCAATGGGCCTTTGTCCATGTATTTGGGGAGAATAAGGGAAATCTCAAATTTTAAAGTGTTAATTAAAATTAATAGTAAGTCTAAAAAAATGTATAGTAAACATTAGATTGTATACAATGTTTAATATATATTAGATTAAATACAAATCAGATATTTTACATACTTAAGATATCAAAAATACCCTTTTACAATCACATATTTTTTCCTCTCTTTTTTTCTTCCTTTCTCTCTCTCTTTCCAATATGTCTCTCTCTCCTCACTCTATCCCTTCTTGTAAATTCTCTCTCTCTTGTCCCATTTCTCTCTCCCTTCTCACGATTCTCTCTCTCTCTCTTTTCTCACACATCTCTCTCTCCTTTCTCTCCCTATTGACAGTAGATCTAGGATAGCGAGGCAAAGCTCAAACGCAAGCGGTAAGCGTGATGGGCGATCTTGATTATGGCATGATTCCTATGGCTCATCGGAGGAGAGCATTGCTATCCCACAGCTTTGACAGTGATAGATTATGTCAAATCTACAAAACAAATTGTGAAGCTGCTGTCTTTCTGTCACCCTCATGATGCCACCACAAACTAGGTCACGAGCACTAGAGCTTGTTGCCACAACATGCCGCATCATTGCTAAACTTGATCGCCAGTTAGGGTAGAACTCCATATTTGTTGTTTAGAGGGAGAGTAGGTGGGAGTAGTAAGAGAGAGAGAGAATCTATGCATGAGAACCAAATGAGAGAGAGAGAGAGAGAGAGAGAGGAGGGGGGGGGGGGGGAGAAAAAAAGTCAACTATTTTAGTCTACATAAATTTTTAATTTGTACAACTAGTGTTAATTGACATTTGCTAACATTTTAAAGTATTTATGACATTTGGCAAATAAATGTTTAAAAAATCTAACATTTCCTAAAATTTTCCCTGCATTTTGTCATGTAGTGATGATAAACATTAGCTTAACAATAAATCTACTACTTTCATGCACAATTCACACATACATAAGAACATAGAGGCATGGGCGCGGAAGTGTACACACTTGTGTTGTTGACAATGGAATCCATCAACCACTAAGCACCAATATGGAAACCTAATTAAAATGGATTAAAAATAATTCTTAAAATTAAAATGAAAAACAAACCGAGAATACTAGGATGTATAGTGATTCAACACAAGAAAGCCAACATCCATTGGGTTTTTCTAACTTCTATTTGACTTTGATTCACACTCAAAATCTTGGTATAATTTGTATCCCAAAACAAACCGAATAAATTCATGGAGTTCTCAAAAATAGACCCTTTTGTAAATCCTTTTATCTTTAAAGTACTCTTTTTGGGACAATCTGGGCCAAGTAGTGGAATTTTATAATTTTTAATAATAATCAAAATAAACATATGATATTTAATTATTCATACCTCTTGAAAACGAAAAAAAAAAGCCTGACAAATCTTTCCAAGAAGATTCTCAACCACTAGGTCTTTTATGTTATTCATGTTTCCCAAATTATTGGGTCCATTTGGTAGTGTTTTCAAACTAAGTGAAAATAATTTTGTTTTGAAAAATGAAAGTTTTTTGAGAATTGTATTGAGAGTGTTTTTAAAATTTTTGAATCAACTACTATTCTTCAATCACCTGGTATGGCTCTTCTTCTAACCACTAAAGCGCTCGTTAAATATTAATCTCTAAAGGGGAGTATTTTAATTGTTTTATTTCTTTAAATTGCACTTACATGGACTAAGAATAAATTAAGACTCTAAGACTATTTATAAAATTGGTTGGAGAAATCCTAGTTCAACCATGAGACTTGGAGATAATTATCTTTGTTTTTTAACCAATATTCAGCTAAGCCTTTTGTCTTTATTAGCAATTTTGACCACCGTAAGAAAATACTCCTGTGGTAAATCCGGCTAGAGCTAGGAGAAATCCTCTTCCTATTTTGTATCTTTTAAATAATTTCAAATCAATTCATATCTTATATTAATTAAACAGTACTATTTCAATAATTATTTTAATAAAATAGTTGTCATTTAATTATCCAAATCAAATCCAAGTAGGATTTAATCAATTATTTAAGGACCAAATATGAAATCACTAATTATTCTAATCTCAAGTTTGAATTTGATCTATTATTTTATAAAATTAATTCTCTTGAAATCTAGCAAAAGAGGGCCACATTCCCGAAGGACTGCATTCAATGCTCATTCCCCCAAGACTGTGGCCACACACCGCTTGGTTCTATGGCTCGACTCACATGTTGTTTAGTGATTACGATTGTATTTGAATCAATTAGATTTGTTTTACTTAGATCTAGTGAGTTGGTATAAGGATTGGTAGACATATATATAAATCAATCTGCAATAATAATGGATAATTAATGCTTGAGTAATTATTAACTTCGTGTTGCTTTTCTAAAATCTCAAAGCTAAACTTTTATTATTTCTCATTTTAGATAATATCCTCATGGGTAATCAACTTAAGAACAAGTTTCATTTTGCCTTCTTGATCATTTTATTTTAAAGTTCCATTATTTTACTATTGGAAAAACTTTATTTATAACACATACAAATCGCAAGCATTATATGGTTATTAATTTAACTAAATGACCTAGACCTTATTCGTTTTTTCAAGTTCTAAATAATACCTATGAAATACCTGTGAAGGGATAACGTTAACTCATGGTAAAAAGAACTATAATTCTATTTGTAAAATATGCTCTCATTGAATCCCAAATTAGAAGGCCTTATCTCTCTCCCCCTTCCTCTTTGACGATGACTTCATAATGCGGTAACGATGAGTTTGTGGCAAGATTACAACATCGAAGGCAAGCTCGTGGCAAGATGGCAACAGCAATGTAGACTCCATCATAAAACATTGCAAGGCTAGAATCTCACATCATGACTTCTCTGTTCTGTTTCTTTCTCTTCACGTACCATTATTGACATGTCACGAGGCTGCACCAATCTAGGAGTGATTGTCGTCAATAGTGACATGATGATCATATCCAACTCAAACCTCAATCATGGTTTGTAGGTTCATGATGAGCATCATTATTGACAGCTTTGCGATGGCACCAATCTAGTAGCAATCATCAACGATGGTGATTAGTGAGTATTTTACTCACAAATCAAGTATTTCTTAAGCCTAAATATTGTAAAATCCTTAAGCTATTGTGTTAATTTGATGTTTTTAGTGTTATTTTGTAAGAAATAAAATAGGACTTAGAGGGATTTTTAGCATCATTTTGGAATAAAGAGAGGCCAAAGTAGTGCCTATTAATGTGCTAGGACGAATTCTAAGCGTTACAGCCCTAAAAAGTTAGCTGCAGCCAACACTGCAATGCCAGAAGCAAGCGCTACAATGGCAAGACAAGTAAGCACCCGCGTGTGAGAACAGCCTACGGCCGCGTGTCCCTAGGCCTCCCATCGAGCGGATTTGTGTTTTGAAGTTGATTTTGCCCTAAAACTTGATCCAAGGGCCAAGATTTGATCCTGAAATGAGACTTAACACCTTAAAACCCTAAGGACCTATAAGGAAAAAAAAAAAAGAGGCCTTTATTTTTTGAAGAGCAAAGGGATTTGAGTTCAATCCATTGAGAACTATGAGGAAAAAGAGCAGAAAAAAATATATTTTATTTGTTTTAGCTTAGGATTTTAGTTTGAGTTTTTAGATTATGGTTTTCCCATCAATATATCATCATAGGAAATGTATTCGGAGATCAAGAAGTTTGAGAGGAGAAGAAGATGAAGAGCTTGGACCTTGTGACAACTCCTAAATGGGTTTTTTCATTCCCATTCTTGCCTTTGGATGTTTATGATTTGTAAATGTTGAACACTTGATGTTAACTTGTTTAATTTTAGTTATGGAGTAGTTATTTTTCTAGAGCTTTGATTTTACCCTATTATAAAGTGTTGATTTATTTTAAGTAGTTTGTCATGGTTGATTTGTGCTGTCTCACACTTAATGCTTCTAGTTTACTTGGACAATGAATTATATTATTTTAGTATATGGGGTTTGACTCTCGATAGAGGGAAATTTCATGTACGGATTGCGAGAAACGCAACCTAGGCGACTATAAAATCGAGACATTTATATTTCCTTGGTAGTGATTAGAAGAACTAGAGCTTAATAAATGCTAATGATTTGGTTCTAGATAGAGATATTTGAATCAGGTTTTTAAGCATATTATCCAATTTGATGTTCTCAAGAGATAATTAGGTTAATTAAGAGATTCTTGTCGAATTAATCATAAGATTCACTTAATAATAAAAATAATGCAAATCAATTATGGTGAAATCAATGGTTTTTTAGTTAAATTGTTTCCATTATTTTATTTGCTAGTTATTTTTATTACTTTCTTTTATTCGTTACTTTATCCAATCTTCCAAATAATCTTAGAACCAATCGAATTTGATAATTAATGCAAAATTAACACAATCCTCATCGGATCGATATCTGGACTCTAGAACACTTTATTATTTATGACCATGTATGCTTAGACACGTCACTCAATAGATGGCGATTAAAAATTTGGAAATTTTTAATATATATATATATATATATATAAAAGAGAAAGCGAGAGAAAAATGGAAAGCATGGGGTAACTATTGATATGTTTTACTATTATAAATCTAATTTTATAAATACTATCCTATTTAATTAGGCCTATCAAAGATTATGCTATTAATTTTTTACGATACCCTAAATTATGCTATTTTCTTTATCCTATAAGTAATTTGTATCATTAGTCCTCTATATTTTTAGCAAATGGTACTTTGGTTCCTCTTTTTATTTTTGTTTTTTAATTTTAGCAAAATAATTCCCACTTTCATAAAGCGCTGGCAATTAAAATCCTTTTAGCTCTATTCTATTAAATTTTTCTTAGAATCTTGTACATTGCAATCACATGCCTCTCTTTTTTTTATTTGTGAAAATGCCCTAGATCTTAGATAAAAAATGATGCAAAATAACTTAGACCTCACATCAACACAAATAAAGAGAATGAAAGTGAAACCCTTCAACAAGATTGCCATTGCAACCCATCCTTTGCCTCTCCAACGAAACCCATTACCCTACAACCCCTTTGTCCTACACAACAACTCCTTCTTCCAACATGATAACTGTTAGGTTGTCTTTGAAAAATCATGTGAAACACAACAAAATAGGGTTTTTAAAATTTTTCTTAAATTTTCAGGATTCTTCTCATAATGCTATATACAATAATTGAACAAAAGACAAACCTATGAGTTTGGCAATATCTCTAGAAGATCAAACATTCCAAAACCTTTGGATCTTCCTTTCTATTCTCCTCGTTTTGGATCAACTAGTGTGTAGGCACTAGTGAGATCTCTTAGATAATCTCCCTCATATCTTCTTCCAACTACTCTTAGCAAAGGCTCTTTAAGGCTCTAAAAGGAAGAGCAAAAGAAAACAGTAATAGAAGTTCGTTGGAGCAAAATCCCACTAGGATTCTACAGAATGCCTACCATAGGGTAATTGAGCATGTTTTTCAATCCTCCAATAACAGAGTGACACTTGTTACAACTACCTCCAACAGTGTGATCATATATCCATCTAGTATCTAACTAAGATATGATTTTGGTTCTAACTGAGATATTATCCTATAGTATCAGATTTTAACTTTTAAAATAAATAACTTCCATGATTTTTTTAATTATTTATAATATCCAATAAGATAAATAATTGTCATGTAGTATGTTTTTCAACTTTTTAAGAAGATATTTTTCCTACACTCATATTACAAATAAATCAAGATCATGCAATAAATTTAAATATCCTTCACATGGAATTTGCGCCACATATACTTCCAGTATAGTGTGTAGTGCCACACACAATCCAAATGGACCATAGTGTGAATTTACAATTCTGCCCTATAGATAGAAATAATCAAAGAAATTTCTATTAACCCATCTACAAAAATATTATGAAGCTAGCAAGGGGACCCAATGGACATATATAATTTAAGCTCCATTAATTATTATAAAATGTTAATAATAAAGTTCCTCATTGATATAATCAATTGTGATATGATAATACCATCCACAATAATATTCATAATTAGAGCTAGGTTTATAGTCTTCCAGGTAACTTCTTTAATTACTTCTTTATCCATAAGTTCCATTAATTCTCTAATGGGTGACCTGTTTATGAACAAATCATAAATAAGGATTTTGGTGATATTTGATATCCCATATCAAATAACGAGTACTCTTCAGTTAAGTTCCCGAATTAATACTTATGGGAATATTATCTTATCATTCTATCTTGTAGGAGTTGTGGATTCCATATTTATGAGTAATGTGTCTCCAATATACTGAGTTTTTAATCATCTATTTACAGATCTCATCCATTGGCAATCAAAAGATATAATATATACATAATTATTTCAAGATTAAGGTATGATCCATAAAATGATCAATAATGATAAAATTCTAATTTCTTGTTATGTAATTACACAAGTTATTAAATTCTATCTTTGTCCAAGTTTAATTTGTTCTAAATACACTTATGTCTCTATCTAGTAATCATCACATTACTATAACCCAAATAAGATTATTCCATCAGATTGGGAATATATAACATTATAATCTTAAGCAACATAAAGTGTTCAGCTTTATCTACCAATTGTAAATCAAAATTTATACTAAGTACATATATCATATTCTCTGTATAATGAACACTTTATGTGCATAATTATGGACTTTTTTAAATATTAGAACCTTTATGATATTTGCATATATATATACACACACACACACACACACATCAAGATACACTTGTAGGAGAATACATGGAATTTATTTTATTATGCAGTACTTTTTGAAAATTTTTCTTAAACTTTCAGTATCCTTCTCATGGTGTTATATATGATAATTGAATAAAAGACAAACTTATGAGTTTGGTAATAGCTCTAGAAGATCAAGCGATCCAAAAGCTTTAGATCTTCTTTTCTATTCTCCTCGTTCTGGATCAACTGGTGTGTAGGGACTGATGACATCTCTTAGATAATCTTATTCATATCTCCTTCCAACTTCTCTTAGCAAAGGTTCTTGAAGGCTCTAAAAGGAAAGCAATAAAGAACACTGATAGGAGTTAGTTAGAGCAAAATCCTACTAGAATTCTAGAAAATGCCTACCTTAGGGTAGTTGGGCATGTTTTTCAATCCTCCAACAGTAGAGTGACACTTATCACAACTACCTCCAACTATGTGATGTTATATCCATCTAGTACCTAACTGAGATCTGATTTTGGTTCAAACTGAGATATTATCCTATAGTATCTGATTTTAATTTTTAAAATAAATAACTTCCATGATTTTTCATGATTTTTTTAATTATTTATAATATCCAATAAGATAAATAATCGTCATGTAGTATCTTTTTCAACTTTTTAAGAAAATATTTTTCCTACACTCATATTACAAATAAGTCACATGAAGATCATGTGATAAATTTAAATATCCTTCACATGGAACACTAAGGTTAATGATAATAACTCTAAAAGACTTAAGACTTTTAACTTTAATAAGACTTATCTATAGTGTTTACGATTAGGTCATATGAGCCTAAATATGATTCAAATGTTGGTAAGGGATGGACCTTTAAGTCACTCGAAGGTAGAATCTATATCACAATATGAATCTTGTTTGGAAGGAAAAATGACCAAAAGACCATTTGAGTCTAAGAGCAATAGGGCCAAAAGGGTTTTAGAACTTATGCATAGTGATTTTTATGGTCCCATAAATGTCTGGGCACGAGAAGGATATGAGCACTTCATCACTTTTATTGATGATTACTCAAGATATGGGTATGTCTACCTAATGCATTATAAAAGCAAAACTTTTGACAAGTTTAAGGAGTTTTGAGCTGAAGCAAAAAAGCAATTAGATAAGCCCATAAAGGCACTTCGATCTGATCGAGGTGGTAAATACCTTTTTGATGAGTTCTTGGAACACTTATTAAAGAATGAGATTTTATCCTATTTCACTGTGCCGAGCACTCTACAGAAGAATGGCGTAGCTAAGAGAACAAATAGGACTTTTTTGGACATGGTTAGATCCATGATGAGTTATTTGACATTATCTTTATCCTTTTAGGGATATATACTACAAATCACATGTTATCTTTTAAACAATGTACCTTCAAAATTAGTTGCTAAAAATCCTCATGACTTGTAGATGAGAAGGAAGCATTCTTAGACCATATTCACATATGAGGATGTCCGGCTCATGTCCTGTATGAGAAGCGAACAAGTTGGAAGCATGTTCGAAAGTTTATGTGTTTGTTGGATATCCAAAAGGGACTAAATGGAGTTATTTTGATAGCCCAAAGGAAAATAAAGTAGTGGTTTTAACAAATGAAACATTCCTTGAGGAAAGTTACATGAACGACTTTAAGCCTCGAAGTAAAGTGGTACTCAAGAAATTGGCAAGTGATTCAATCACTCTAGGGGTTCCAGTAGAAACCAATCCAATCAATATAGAAAAACCAATTGAACAACAACCTAAGGGGCTTTGGTATAGTGAGAGGATCGGGAGTCAACCCGAGACGTATATGTTCAATGGTGAAGCCTACTTATGTAAACCGATTGAACGTGACAGGGATCCTTACATTTATGAAGAGACTATGGAAGATATTGATTCGAAACTTTAGACAGAAGCCATGAAAACAAAGATAAAGTCTATGGAGACAAATCGGGTTTGGGAACATATGAATCTTCCTAAAAGGGTAAAACTCATAGGGTGTAAATGGATCTATAAGAGAAAGCGAGAAGTAGATGGGAAAGTCAAAACCTATATGCTAGACTAGTAGCTAAATGATACATGGAAAAGGAAGGAATTGGTTATGAGGAAACTTTTTGCCTGTAGCTATGCTTAAGTCTTTCCACATTCTCTTATCCATAAATGCCAGTCTCGACTACGAGATTTGACAAATGGGTGTCAAAATGACGTTTCTAAATGGCTATCTTAATGAGGCCATATATATGGTACAACCAGACGAGTTCAAGGCTAAGGGTCAAGAGGGTAAGGCTTGTAAGATGCTAAAGTCAATTTATGGACTTAAATAGGCTTCCCATTCTTGGAACATAAGATTTGATTAGGTGATTAAGGCTTATGGTTCAAACAAAATGTGGATGAACCATATGATCAATTTATGGACTTAAGTAGGCTTCCTATTTTTGGAACATAAGATTTAATGAAGTGATCAAGGCTAATAGGTTTGAACAAAACATGGACAAACCATGTATTTATAAACACATTAAGGATGGAAATGTGGTTTGCAAACCATGAGTTTACAAGCCATTTGGATACATAGGTGTAATCGAATAGTATACTATCTTTGGATAGTAAATTTTCCAATGGTGAAATAATAGAACGTAAGATAAAAATAATCAGGAAGGTAAAATAGAATTTATCCTTAAGCCGATTATGAATATTCTATAGGGATATAACACATTATGATATGTCATGGACGCTTAGCTTACTTAAAGCTTCGTAATTTTATATAGCTCGAGACTGTAGCTCTAAGCTTTTAGTAGAGTAGCGTTAGAGTTGATAATTATAAACTATGTATATGGGATATTGTATTTTATAATTATAGGAGATTGAACTATATAGTCCCGTCAGGACCTCTTTGCTAGCTCATAATAAATTCTATAATGATACGGCTTGCTTTTCCTACATATTGGTGACTTATGTTAAATTATTAGATTGGCTGAAATTCAATAGGTTCAAATTTAATAATTCATGTCTATTTTTTGGTTGAATTAATTTTGTGAATCAATTGAAGATAAACACGTAGAATTATTGGGATAATATTTATTTCTATGAAATTATCCAAATATGACTATTTTGATTAAATAACTTTTCTATGGGATTATTTGAATTAAAACTAAGGCTCTATCTGAGAATCTCAGGTGAGAAATAAAAGATTCTCAATGATCATATTATTGCAAGTTCGGCAAGCTGATTTGCTAATTCGGCCTGTTGGTGGAGTAAGTTCGGTAAGCAAATGGGTAAGTTCAAACTACTAATCATGCGATAATCTATTTACACATCTTAGACGCAATCTACATCAGAAGTTAATCTAGATTTGACTTTTGAGGTCTTATCTGATAATGATTAACCCTAGGTCTGACCTCTACAAATAGGGGTGAGTTTTTTCAATTATGTAGATTAGTTGGAAAGTATAAAGTGAGTACTCTAGTATGAGAAAATCTGAAACTCTCTGAGAGCTATTATTCACAATCAAGAACCTTAGCTCTAGGTCTTCTCAATTGGTTGGAAAGAGAGTCACTGGAGGAAGAGATGTACAACATGTGACCACCCATACTCCGATCATGGATAGAGAATAGCAAAGAAAAGTAGTTAGTTGAGGTTCTTTTGGAACGTTTTTCTCTACATGGATTTGAGCCAACCTTGGTATACAAAAGTTTAGTATGATTTGTAATTAATTTATGTATATAGCATGCTAAACTTGTGTTTTAAAAAATACTTTGATTTTAAAATTTTTAAAATTTTGTTGTGTACTCGTTTTCTAACAATTGGTATCAGAGCCATTTTTTACGTAAATTTACAAGTCTATGATCATGCTATATATATAAATTATGTGATCTTATTCTCTCCAATGCTTGAATTTAATTTTTGCAAAGAGTTAGCGCTCTAGGGTTTATATATATTTAAATATTGTCATGAAATTATATGGTGAATGTTTATTAATTTATTATGGTTGATTAAATTATTATTTAATTAATTATTAATTAATTAATTTATGCCAGTTATGATTCCTTAGAGGTTAGGATGTGTATCTAAGTTTTCTATGTAATTAGATAGCGGTCTATCATCACTGTCTAGGAATTATTAAATTTTTGTAATTAAATAATTATTCAAAGAGAAGAAGGATATAGAAGATGGATGATAGCAGTTCCATTGATTTTTTCTAAGTTTCTAAATTTTTAATGCTTTTGAAATGTTTAAAATAAGATAGAAAAACTACTTAAAACTATTTTCTAGAATTACTCTTTCTAAAAAAAACTGTCGGAAGTCTGATGAAGAAAGAGAATATATGAAAAATATGCCTTATGCTTCGGTCGTGGGTAGTTTCATGTATGCTATGTTTTGTACATGACCTGACATATGCTATGGGTCGAGATTGTGAGTTGATTCTAGTCAAATTAAGGACTGAGCCATTAGGTTGCAATCAAGCATATTTTCAAGTACTTAAGAAGGACTGAAAGTTATATGCTATTGTATTCCAGTGAGGATCTAACACCTATTTGATACACTGATTCAGATTTTCAATTCAGCTTGGATTCAAGAAGATCGACTTTGGGGTCTATGTTTACTCTTGGAGGAGATGCCATTGTTAAGAGAAGTGTTAAGTAAGATTGCACTTCTGATTCAATGATGGAGGCTGCGTATGTGGCTGTTAGTGAAGCTCTGAAAGAAACTGTGTAGCTCTATAAGTTCCTTGGAGATCTTAAGGCAGTTCCTCGCATGGATAAGCCAATAATGTTGTACTATGAAAGTAGTGTAGTGATAGCTAATGCCAAGGAGCCAATATTTCACAAGAAGAGTAAGCACATACATCATAAGTATCATACGATAAAGGACTTTGTAGAAAACGAGCATGTAGCGATATGTAAGATCATATCGAAGGACAACATAGTTGATTCCTTCACGAAAACACTACCAACAAGGGCTTTCGAGAAGTACGTAGAGGCTATAAGGATGTGTAACATATCAAATTTACTTACTTAAGGTAAATGGAAGATTATTAGACTAGATGCCCTAAGAACTAATTGATGTAATTGTTTTGAAGACAATTAATCAATAAAAAATTATTTATGTCATATATCAAATATGTCCTTTTGAGATTGTCATTCAAAACCTTTAAGATTGTGCATATGATGGATAGATTATGCAAAAGACATAAATCTTTATGTGATAGTCTAAATATAAAAAGGTCTACAATCAAAGAAATAAAGTTGGGTGCATTATTTATGTTAAGATTGTTATGTTGTTTACATCCTTGATGGGATATGACTTGTCTTGTTCATCAAAGTTGGACTCACGAGTAGAGACGTTGGTATATTGTCATTGATGATGATATATTGGATTGAGACTACAGTTGAATTGATTTGATTAATAATTTAATTTCAATAAATCAATTCACTTTAAACAATCATATGTGATACATCTTAATTTTGAAATGAATTAATGAGTCCTTATTCTTGACTTTTTTTTTTTATGTATCAAGTGGTGACATCATGAATTCCATGAAGGTACACATGCCAGTATGTTGAAGTCATAACTCTTGATTAACATAGACTCGTTATTCATAGATATGGAATATATTGCTCTTTTTAGAGTTAATGATATTCTCTTATAGGCATCATCCTATAATTTGAAATTGGAGCACTCAATCATTTGGATACATATGTGTAATTGAATAATATACTATTTGTGTTGTTCATGAATAATAAATATTCTGATGGTGAGATAATATAACATAAGATAAATATAATTGCAAAGGTAAAACAAAATTTATCCTTAAGCTGATTATGGATCTCTTATGGGAATATTGCACATTATGATATATCACAGACGGTTAACTTATTGGAGTTTCAAATTTTATATGTAGTTTGAAATTGTACCTCTAAGCTTTAGTGAAATAGCTAGAGAGTTGATAATTATAAAATGTACCTATCAGGGACATGTGATTTTATAATTATAGGAGCTTGATCTGCATATGTCCATAAGTCCTCTTTGCTAGCTCGCGTATTTTCCTATAATAATGCAACATGTTTTTTCCTACAAATGTTAATTCTATGGTTGGAAACCAATTCGGCTAATTGGAATGTGATAATTCATGTTAGTTTATTGATTCAATTAATTTTGTAAATTAATTCAAAACAAACATGTTGAATCATTTGAATTTATTTTATTTGATATGGGATTGTCTGTATATGACTGTTTTCATAAATAACTTCTCTATTAGGTTATTTGAATTAAAACTAAGACTTTATCAAAGATTTTTATGTAAAATAAAATATATAAGTTTCTAGAACTAGACAGACTAGCAGATTGGTGGCTAAGTTCGGCTGGCCGGCTGGTGGAGCATAACTAAGTTACGCAAATCAGTACAACCAGTAGGTCGGTGCGCATAAATGAGTTATGCGTTTTGACAAAGATTTATCCCTGTTATAAATTTAGAAGTCCTATCTTGATAAAATCGAATCTTACTGGCCACTATAAATAAAATGCTTATTTCTATTGTTTTATTGATTAATAATTATAGAAATTTAGAGAAAGAGTATTCTAGAGAGAGAAATTGTGAAACTCTATAGAATTATTATTCAACATCTTGAATGATAGTTTTTGGTCTTCTCTGGAGGTTGCAAGGAGAAGTTGCTAAGAGGAGAATCGAACAGTGTGTGCCCACTTACACTCCGATAGTAGAATAGATAATAGTATAGAAGACCAATTGGTTGAGGTTCTTCTAGACGTGATTTTTAATAGTGGTTTCGTCAAACGATTTCCTATCAAAATTGCAGTTCTGATTCTACAAGATATGAAAGATCATTTATTAATTTATATTACATAGCATGTCTAACTCCGTTTATGAAAAGGTACTTATTAAAAAGATTTAAAATTGGTTGCATACTCATTTCCAACACAAAGAGGGATCAAGTTCATCTAAACAAACACTTGAGACTATTAATGAATATAGTCAGGACTAGGAACAAGAATTAGATGTTCAAGCTAAACTTAAATACAACTAGAGAGCAAGGAGAGAAAAATCTTTTGATTTGGATTTTCTACCTGTCTACTGGAAGGTGAAACTCAAAGCTTTAAAGACGCTGTGAATTCTTTCAAAGGCTCTTCATGGAAAGAGGCCATTAAAAGTGAAATTGATTCCATCCTACAAAATTATACTTGGAAATTAGTAGATCTCCCTCTAGGATGTAAACCACTAGATTATAAATGGATTTTCAAGAGAAAAATGAAAGTAGATGGATCAATTGATAAGTATAAGACCAAACTTGTAATTAAAGGATGCAAACAACGGGGAGGCCTTAATTACTTTGATACATTTTCTCTTATAAGGAGAATAAATTCAATCCAAATAATTATCGCGATCACTACTTTGCAAAATCATGAAGTGCATTAAATGGATGTAGAACAAATTTTCTTAATGGAGATCTCAATAAAGAGATCTATATGGAGTAATCTGAGGGTTAATCTGTTCCAAGACAAAACAAGTAAGTTTGTAAATTGGTGAAGTCCTCGGACTGCTTGAAACATGCATAAAAAACAATGGCATGAGAAATTTGATAGTGTCATGATGGAGATGTTGGAAAAACAGTTTGTAGCGAAAATTTTAAAATTTTTAATCAGAGTATTTTCTAAAACACAAGTTTGACACGCTATGTGCATAAATTAACTAGATCTTACTAACCTTGTATGCCGAAGAGCTGCTACAATCTTTGAAGAAAAAGATGTTCCAAGAGAGCCTTTGGTCTTCTTTGCTATTCTCTATCCTTGATCAGAATGTGTGTGGCCACACCTCTTTTAGCTCTTCCTTGGTGACTCTTCTTCCAACCAATTGAGAAAACCTAGAACTAGTATTCATGATTTGTGAACAATGTCTCTTCGAGGAGTTTCAAAGACTCACAGACTAGAGTGCTCCTTTTCAATTTCTCAACTGATCTAAATAACTTAGAAAACTCACTTCCTATTTGTAGAGGTCATCCTATGAGTGGTTATTATCAGTTAAGGCCATAAAAATTTGAATCTAGATCAATATATGATAAAATCGCATAAAAATATGTGATCAGATTATTGTTTGGTTGGCAGGCTGAACTAGGCGGTCGGACCGTCGAACTTACTCCATCAACAGGCCAAACCTAAAGATTAGCCTATCGAATTTATGATAAATGATCCATGCGAATCTTTTATTTTCCACCGGGATTCTTTAGATACAGCCTTAGTTTTAAGTCAAATAATCCAATAGAGAAGTTATTTGATTAAAACAGTTATATATAGATAATCTCTAGGAAAATAAATATTCTTGATAATTCAACAAGCTTATCTTGAATTAATTCTCATAAAATTAATTCAACCGATAAACAGACATGAATTATATAATCCTCTCGAATTTTAGCCAATTTGATAATTTACCATAAGTCACCAATTTATTAGAAAAGCATGCCGTATCGTAATAGGATTTATTATGAGCTAGTAAAAGGGACCTGATAGACCTATATAGTTCAAGTTCCCAATAATATCCTAGATATTTATTCCATAATTATCAACTCTAATGCTACTCTACTAAAAGTTTAGAGCTGCGCTCTCGAACTATATAAAATTAAGAAACCCAAATAGTTAAGTATCTGTAACATATCATAATGTATTGTATCCCTATAAGATATCCATAATCGGCTTAATGATACATTCTGTCTTACCTTCCCGATTATTTTTCTCTTACATTCTATTATCTCACCATCAGAAACTTACCATCTAAAGACAACATAGTATTTGGTTATGCCTATGTATCTAAATGGTTGAGTGCTCCAGTCTTCCAATTTCAGGATAACGCATATAAGACGATTTTATCGACTCCTAAAGAGGAGCTATGAATTTCGTATTTATGAATAACAAGTCTACACTATCAAGAGTTATGTCTTTAACATACTGGCATACGTACCAATATAAAATGTGGATGTTTCCCTTTGATACATCAAAAGACATAAGTCAAGACAATGGGCCCACTATTCATCTCAAGATTAAGATACAATACATATAATTGTCTAAAATGAATTGATTTGCCAAGACAAAAGTATTAATCCAAATCAATTACACTTGATATCCTGATCCATTATATCGTCACCTATGATAATGTACTAATGTTTCTATTTGCGAAGTTCACCTCCGATGGCCAAGACAAACTATCTCTCATTAGGGATATAGACAACATAAAAATCTTTGCTTGAATAAAGCACCCAATTTTATTCCCTTGATCGTGGATCTTATTATTTAGACCGTCACCTTTAGAATAATGTCTTTTACATAATATGTCCATCATATGCCTAATTCTAGAGGCTTAAACTGACAGTCTTAGACTTTTGTTTGCTTATCATACATCTAACAAGTATGAACTTAAAGAAGACAACAATTTGGTATATGAATAATAAATAAATTCTTTATTAATAAAAATGTCTCTAAAAATATATTATATTTTTACTCCTTAAGACATACATGTTTAACAATCCCTCACTTGCAATGAGGGAGTAAAGATGACAAATCCTAAATCCCCACAACTTCCACTTGCCTTTCAAAAACTCTTACAGTCAGTGTCTTCGTGAATGGATCAGCTAAATTGTCCTCAGATGCGATTTTACATACCGCAATATGCCCGCCCTCAACGAAGTCATTTATCACATGATACTCCTAATCAATATGCTTATTCTTCTTGTGAAATCTTGGTTCTTTAGCATTAGCTATTGTTGCAGCGTTATCATAATACAGCGAAACCGCCTTATCCATGCTAGGAAGCTTCATTAGCTACCACATACTTGGCCTCTATTGTTGAATCTGAAGTGCAATCTTGTTTGATACTTCTCTAAACAATGGCACCGTCGCCTAGAATAAACACAAAACCTAAAGTTGATCTTCTTAAATCCAAACAGGATTAGAAATTTGAGTCAGTGTATCTTAGAGGTGTTAAATCCTCACGCAAATACATAAGTGTATACCCTTGAGTCCTTCTCAGGTTCTTGAAAATATACTTGGCCACAACCCAATGGTTTAGTCCTGGATCCAACTAAAATTGACTTATTATCCCGACTGCATAACTAATATCCGATCATGTGTAAAGCATGGCATATATGAGAGTACCCACTATTGAGGTATAAGGCACTTTCTTCATGTATTCTTTTTCCTCATTGGACTTTGGTGAGTCTTTTTAAGAAAGAGTAATTCCAAATCTAGATGGTTGTCCACCTTTCTTGGATCCTATATTGCATACCTTTTGAGAATTTTATCTATGTAGCTCGCTTAGGATAAAGCTATTATTCTGTCCTTCCTATCCTCACAGATCTAAATACTGAGAATATAATTAGCTTTGCCTAAGCCTTTCATGTCAAACTGCTTGGTCAACCATAATGTTACATATGACAATGCGCCAACCTCACTACCAATTAGCAGAATGTCATCTACATAGAGCAATAGAAAAACCACATTCCCATCCTTAATGTGTTTGTAAACACACGGTTCGTCTACATTTTGTGCAAACCCATAAGTCTTGATCACTTAATCAAATCTTATGTTCCAAGAACGGGAAGCCTACTTAAGTCCATAAATTGACTTTAGTAGCTTGTAAACATTACGCTCCTAACCCTTAGCCTTGAACCTGTCTGGCTGCACCATATAAATGGACTCATCAAGATAACCGTTTAAAAAAACTGTCTTGACATCCATTTGTCAAATCTAGTAGTCAAGAGCAACGGCTATAGACGAGAGAATGCGAATGGAATTAAGCATGGCTACAGGCAAAAAGGTTTCCTCATAATTGATTCATTCCTTTTGCATGTATCCCTTAGCTACTAGTCTAGCCTTATAGGTTTCAACTTTCCCATCTACTCCTCTCTTTCACTTATAGATTCCCTTGCACCCTATGGGTTTTACCCCTTCAAGAAGATCCACAAGTTCCCAAACCGATTAGTATCCATAGACTTCATCTAAGTGTTCATGGCCCTTGTCTAGAGTTTTGAATCAACATCCTCCATAGCCTCCTTGTAAGTGTAAGGATCCCTATCATGTTTAACCAATTCAGCCAAAAGGGCTTCACTATTAAACATATACCTCTCGAGTTGATGACCGATCCTCCCACTACACCAATGTCCCTTAGGTTGTTGTTTGGTTGGTTTTTCTGCACTGATTGGAACGGTTTCATTCGAAACCCCCAGAGTGATCGAATCACTTGCTAACTCCTCGAGTACCACTTTACTTCGAGGCTTAAAGTTGTCCATAGAACTTTCCTTAAGGAATGTTGCATCAGTGGAAACCACGACTTTATTTTCCTTTGGGTTATAGAAATAATCACCTTTTAGTCCCTCATTGATATCCTACTATGACACCCGAGCATTTTAAGTACATTAAAAATACAATAACTTAAGGATTATGTTAAACAAAATAGGTGTCACAAGGATTATTATTTAATCCAATTTTTATGATAAAGTCCATAAAAACAAAAATGGGATTTTAAAGATAAAAATCATGCGTTGGTCTTATATGAAAAAGGAAGGATATGAAAATAAGTTGGAAAGCTCAACGTTGCAAAATGTATGAGAAAGGAAGGATATGAAAATAAGTTGGAAAGCTCAATGTTGCAAAATGTATTTGCAACAAATATTAAGATAAAAATACAGTTTAAGGAAACAGACTGTATCATAGTATGAAGAATTATACAGTATTAAAGTAATACAATGTAAGGAAGTGCACTGATAAAGTTATGCAGTATAAAAATTACATTGCATAATGCAGGATAAGAATTAGACTGCTTAAAGTTAAATTGTACAAAAATTAGTTGTTTAAAGTTAAAGCAGTATAGGAACAATACTGTTTAGAGGACATGAATGAGTAAGGAATGTTGTGTAAGCTTGTAATAATATAGAGAATATACCGGTAGTATAAGAAAATACTGTTAGTCTAAATTTGGACTATATAAGTTAAGCAATATAAGGATTACATTAAATGGTGAATGTAAACAAGTATGGGAGGTTGTGGAGCCTCATGAATTGTATAGAAAAGAATACCAACAGCATAGAAAAAACACTGTCACTATAAATTTAGACTATGTAAAAATGTGGGACCTACCATTAGACACTCAAATGGATGAGAAATTGCCACCACTTCCCCTTGATATGGCCAAATCATATCTTGCCACTTTTACCCTTAATGATGCTTAAGGGTGACTAAGCATAATTAGTCACTAAAAAAGGAAGAAAAAAAAAAGAAAAGAAAAATGGGGGGCACTCCAAGGGTGGAGATTGTGCCACACGTTTTGGGCAAATTTTTCTTTGCAAACAAGTCCCTAGAGTGGAGACTATAAATAGTCAAGGACTTGTTGAAAATTAAAAAGAAAAGATTTGGTTTTAGGAAATTTTTTCCAGTTTCTCCCAAAGAAAAACCACCCCCCATGCCAATTTCTCTCCAAAGTTTGATGAATTTCAAACCTCCAAATCATGTATTAAAGCAAGTTTAAGTAAAGGAGATGAAGATTGAAGAGTTTTCAAGGTAAAACTCAAAACTTTTCTCTATTGTGTACTAGGGTTTTTGTTCAAGTTTTTGATGGAATTTTTATGGTGTGATATGGGCTTGATGTCAAGGGAATTTAGAAGCTTTCAAGTGCTAAAAAGTGAGGATAAGCACTTGGGAATGATTAGGTAAAATCCTAGTCTCACAAGCTTTGTTAAAGTTTGCATTTTTTTATGCATACCATGTATTTGATGAAATGTTTTAGACTATGGCATGAAATAAAGACACTATGGCATGATTAATTAGTGTTCTTAGTAAGTGATAACGAGATTGGATGATAGGAAATATGATGTTAAGCTTTAAAAGAAAAGGTTTTAAAAACTTTGTTAAAATTGCAAAGTTTAACTAGTTTTCAAGAGAATAGGATTTTGAGGGCATAAAGGCTAATTTATTTTCTAAACATTGCATAGGATTTGCCAAAATAGTGAGAGAAACAACTTTTGTGGATAAAGTTTTATAAAATTTCAAAAGGACTAAATTGTAAGGTTTTATTAAAGTTTGTCATATTTGAAAATCAGCCAAAAAGTCCACTGTAATATTGGAATTTAAGGAAAATTAAAACATAAAATTTGTAGAACTCATCAAAATTGTTAAGACAACATGGACAGTTTATCAAAATTCTGCTTGGTTGAAGAGTTATGAATTTTATGAAATCGTAAGCACAAAATTTCAAGAAATGAAAACGTTATGAAATGTTTGGAATTCGACCATGAAACTTTTGGAAGTTTTATTCCCTGTGAAAAATCAAATGTTTTGGTACAAAATGATTGTTTTTGGTTCTAGGGGTAAAAATATAAATATTTTTGTATTTCAGGCCAACACCGTACAATTGTGTGGAACTGGGTTTTTACTAGGGAATGTTGAGTTCCTACACTGTTGTGGGTAGTGAATAACCATAGATGCCAAGTTTTAAAGGATTTAAGGTTTAGTCAAGAAAAGTATGAAAGAAATGAACGTTAAGGACAAAAACGCAAGGATTTTCAAGTTATGGGTCAAAATTGTAAAGTTTTGACAAAACAAATTTAATCGAAAGGAAAACCATTGTTTTTGTTTTTTGTAATATTATGAGACATAAAGAAATGAAAATTTTGTTTTAATGGGTTCCGAAAGTTTTATTTGACCCGATAAAGGGCAAAACGGTCATTTTATGAAAAATCCTAAAACGGACCCAAAATGCTCGATGTCAGAAAATGGCTAAAGCAGAGTCAAACACTCCAAACTAGCAAAATATTCTTGGATGAAAAATATTTCATAATACATTAAGTAATGAAACCATCACATAAGACAGGAAATTTAATAAGGAATGTTCAAGTAAAAGAAAAGTAACTCGATGGGTTACAAAATTAAGTAAAGAGAAAAGTAACCTAATGGGTTACAAAGTTAAGAGCAAGGTAAAACAATGGTTTACAAAGTTAAGTAAAGAAAAAGGGTAACCCGATGGGTTATAGAGTAAGTAAAAAAAGTGATAACCCGATAGATTACGGAGTTAAGCAAAAGGTACAATAACCTGGTGGGTTACAAAGGTAAAAGCAACGGGGTACAAAGTAAAGAGAAGAGTAAACCAATAGTATACAAGTTACATAAAAAGGAATGAATGTTTAATGTTTAAGTTATGTTATTATCAATCGAGTAGATTAGTAATTAGAAAAGTTAACCAATTAGTCGGGCGTTGTATGATCAGGACATAGATGCTGATAAATGAAACGAAAAGGAAAGAAATGGGAATGTTAGAGCTAAGTCTAGGTAAGTTTCAAATCTCACCTATAGCATGAAGAAAATGATTTTCAAATGTTTATATTTATGTTTGCAAATATGTTTACAAATGTTATACAAATTGTTTTTAAAGTATGTTTTCACTTGTTATGCACAAGTTTTAAAGATTAAGTAAAACTTTGCAATGTATTTGCAATAATTATGTTTAAAGAGTGTTTGCATTTTGTTAATGCTTAATGTTTTACAGTTTAAGTTATAAGTTTTATGTTGTATTTGTTATATAATAAGTTTTACAGTACAAGTTATGATTTGCAAATGTGTTTGCATATGATGTGATTGCATTTGATATGCTCACTAAAGTTAATAAGAAGGTAAAGTAAATATAAAAAGAAAGTATCATACTAGCCTCCTTGATGTGAGGTACACAAGTTAAGTTAAAGTTTTGACCTCCTTGATGTGAGGTACATGACCTCGATGTTTGATGGTTTTAAGTCTTCTACAAGGGAAGCATCGTGTTTATAATCTCATGATTAATGATTTTAGCATGAACACTAAAGTTTACAACATAAGGAATGTTAAGAAACAAAGATAAAAAGTTAAAGTAAGAAAAGAATGTTCATAAAACGCTCATAATTGAAAGTTCATAATTGAGCATAAATAGAATCATGCATTATGAATTTGCTTATCTTCCTTATTATGAAGTGTTTATGTGAAATGATTATGGAAAACATTCTAATAAATGTTTTATATTAAATGTTTATGAAAAACATATTTATGTTTTCAAGAAAAGGTCTATGAAGGACGTTTTAAGAAAAACGTTTAAGAAATGTTTTATGAAAAACGTTTTAGAAATGTTTAAAGAAAAACATTTTAGAAAAATGTTTTAAGAATAAGGTTTTTATGGAAAAGCTTTTAAAGCATGTGGAAATTATTTGTGAGATTTCATTTCAACTTACTGCATGAAAGCTCATTAAGAATTCCTTCATGCTGTAGGTAGTCCTATGGGTAACTAGTAGGACTTGTTTAAAGAGCTCAATGCTGTGGAGGACAGATGCGAAGATTTGGGTATGGATATCACTACAATATGCTTTTGGTACTCAAAGAAAAGTTTTTTCCACTATTTGATTTAGTGTTTTCAAAGTTCAAGAAAGTCAAAATTTTAAGGAAGACAAAGTTTTAAGAAATGTTTTCAAAGTTTTAAGATATATTTACAAAATATTTTATATAATTATAAAGTTAAATTTTAAGCTATGATTCAGTTAATATTTCTTATTAAGTTTTAAGAAATGATTTGGAATGGTTTTAAAGTCAAGTGTTGAGTAATGTCTCAATTTAAGTTGCATTAGAAGTCACAACAGCTTTTAAGAACGTTTTAACGGATGTTAAAAGGAAAAAAAAAAATTCTAGTAATTTCTTACTAAGTAAGTAAGAAATAAATTAAGATAATGATATTTAAAAAAGTTAAGTGGTAGCTCAAAAAGGCACGTCGTCACACTTCCAAACACATAAACTTTCGAACGTACTTCTAATTTATTCACTTCCTTAAATAGGACATGAGATGAACATTCCCATATGCGAATATGGCTTAAGGATGTCTTTTTTCCCATCTACAACTTGTGAGGAGTTTTAGGAACCAATTTTAAAGGCACATTGTTCAAAAGAAACCTATGATTTGAAGTACATATCCCCAAAAAGATAAAAGCAATGATGAATAACTCATCATGGACCAAATTATGTCCAACAAAGTCATATTCCTTCTCTCAACCATGCCATTCTGCTATAGAGTGCCCAGCGCAGTCAAATGAGACAGAATCCTATTCTCTAAAAGTGTTTTAAGAACTCATCAGAAAGATATTCACCACCTCGATTAGATCGAAGTACCTTTATAGGTCTACCTAATTGTTTTTCTACTCTAGCCCGAAACTCTCTAAACTTGTCATAAGTTTCGCTTTTATGGTGCATTAGGTACACATATCCATATCTTAAGTAATCATCAATAAAAGTGACGAAATACTCATACCTTCCTCATGCGTGGATGTTCATAAGTACGTAAACATCGCTATGTACAAGTTTTAGAATGCCTTCGGCCCTATTGCCCTTAGACTCAAATGGTGTTTTGGTCATTTTACCCTTCAAACAAGATTCATATTGTAGTATAGATTCCACCTTTAAGTGATTTAAAGGTCCATCCCTTACCAACCTTTGAATCCTATTTAGGTTAATATGACCTAGTCACAAATGCCAAAGATAGGTCTTATTAGAGTGAGAAGTTTTAAGTGGTTTAGAGTTATTATCAATAACCTCAGTGTTAAGCAGTAAGTCCATCTTAGGTTTGATAAAATATAGATTGTTTTGCATCCATCCATTACAAATAAAAAATTTGTTTTTACAAATCACTAATTTATTATTGAAAGAAACTATATACATGTCTTTAAAGAAACAAGCTACAAAAATTAAATTCCTTTTCAATTTAGAAACATAAAACAATCTCGCAAAACTAAATTCCTATAATTATAAAAATAAAGATGAACGTCTCCCTCAGCTTTAGCCAACACTAAGGATCCATCGCCCATCTGAAGTGTGAAGTCTTATGCAGCAGACTTTTCCTTTCTTTGAACCCCCATAGAGAAACACAAATATGATTAGTTGCTCTAGAATCTATGACCCAAGTGTCACTTGATTCCTCAACCAAACAAGTTTCAATAACCAAAAGATTACACCTAACTTCTTGGGAAAGGAAGTCCTTGTAATTCTTCTTGATGTGCCCGACCTTTCAATAGAAAAAGCATTTGAGCTTCTTCGGATTCTTCTTTTTCTTCTTCTTGTTCTTACCATTTGTAGTAATAGAAGACTTCCAATTTTTAGCCCGTTGTTTCTTTCCATTCCTAGAGTTAGGATTGGAACTAAAGGCTGCTGCCAAGTTGGCCTCACCATCAGCAGGAGTTTCCCTGATTAGATTTTCAAAATCCTATGACTGCTTCATCAGCTTAGTCAAGGTCATATCGCATCAATTGCTTAAATTAAATTAAGCTCTAAATGGGATAAACTCCTTAGAGCCTCAAAGACCATAGTTATTTGTGTTTCAGCATCTATGTCAACTCCATTTGTTTGAGCCTCAACAAGGTAACCCATGACTAACATCATAACTCCTTCACAGGTGTCCTTAGTCTTTGTTTTTAGTTTAGAAGTTTCTGAAGTACCCCTTGCCGTTTTGTTAGAACCTAGCCTCCAAATATGTCTTCAAGATTATCCAACATCTGATTTGTAGTCTCATAATCTTCATGTTGAGCCTACAACACGTTATTCATGCTGGCCATAACATAATAGCAGACTTGATCGTTAACATCTTCCAGCGATCATACACTTGGATTTGCTCATTATTGGAATCTCTCGTAGGCTCGGGAGGACACAGTATTGTCAGCACAAATTTCAGTTTTTTAAAGGATAGGATGATATTCAAGTTCTATTTCAAATCATTAAAATTCTCACCGGTTAATTGGTTTTTATCAAGTATCAAACATAAAGCATTTTTAGACATCTATAATAAAGAATCATATACCAAATATAAGCAAATATACCATAATTATTTAGTAAGACAACACAATCAAGTGAACATACAAGTGTGTTTATGTGTCAAAACCTTGAAAATATCACAACCTTACAACAATAATTCCTAACTCATAATTCAACAAGCCGCCTAGGGAAGACTTGCTAAATTCAATTAGGAACACGGATTCCCTCGTGATTAATATATGCCATCCAAGACTAGTATGATCCAACATATATCAATAATCGTTTCTTTGGCCTTTAATTTTATTACCAGAGCTCCTATGGGAGGTTAATAATAAAATCAACTTGAGGCTATAACCATCGTTTCAATATTTTATCCATGATTTATAATCACCACCTAGGGGTGTGCAATGATAAATCATGCTAAAATACCTTATCCTCTTAGAGATCCAACCTGGTACATGTTGAAGTCCCTTCTGAAGGGTCGGAACCACCATTTGCTACCTATGGACCAATGATAGAGGCCGTAGGTGTTAGACATGTATGCCCTAAGGAGTAAAAATGTAATGAGTTTTTGAAGACATTTTTATCAATAAAGAATTCATTTATTATTCATATACCAAATCTTGTCCTCTTTACGTTTATATTTGTTAAATGTATGATAAGCAAACAATAGTCTGAGACTGTCAGTCTAAACCTTTAAGAATTGGGCATGTGATGGACAGATTATGCAGAAGACACGATTCTTAAGGTGATGGTCTAAATCATAAGATCCGCAATCGAGGGAATAAAGTTGGGCACTTTATTCATGTAAAGATTGTTATGTTGTCTATATCCCTATTGGGAGAAGGTTTGTCTTGACCATCGGAGGTGGACTCCGTGAATAGAAACATTGGCACTTTGTCATAGGTGACGATGTGTTGGATCGGGACATAAAGTGAATTGATTTGGATTAATAATTCTGTCTTGGCAAATCGATTCACTTTAGACAATCATTTGTATTGCATCTTAATCCTGAGATGAATAGTGGGCCCGTTATCTTGACTT
>CAMOHE010048461.1:0-42631 GCA_946598075.1 Artocarpus hirsutus
GGGCGACCAACACCAAAAAAAAAAAGGCTACTTTGTTACACAGGCCCAAGGAGCCCATGAGGGCTAGTCATCGATTGGAAACCCAGGGGCTCAACCCCTGGGTGGCACGATTCTAAAAAAAAAAAAAAAGTAATGGGCTTGGGTTTTAATTTGGGTTGGGTTTTAATATTGGGTCAAATAATAAGTTAATGGGTTAGGTTTGGGTAAAGAGATGGATAGGGTAACCCGTCCGTACAGTACCTGACCTATTGACTTTGACATATTGACTTTGACCTTTGACCTTTTGACTTTGACTTTGACCTTTGACCCAGATGACTTTGACTTTGATCAAAAAAATTTTATTTATTTATTTTTTTAATTTAATTTTTGGTCATTTTTTGTGCAATTTTAAATTCAAATATTGGTATTTTATATATATTTTGAAATAAATTAATAGAAGAAACATGTCACCAAAGTAACCTCTCTTGTAGAAATAATTAATTTAGTTTAAAATATAAATGGTTGTGTTCATGCAATTTATGTAAATATTAACCGGTCCAAAGGAAGGTTAATATTTGATAGAATTGTATGTACACCTGTGGAAATAAACATGTGATGATTATCTAGTTTTACATGTGAATAATAAATCAGCCCAAATGAAGATTTTTTGTTTGACATGTACTTATTATCAATGTTTGATTACTACATCAAGAGTACCATTTACAAGTTAATATTTCTGCCCAAAGACTAAATATTAATATTGTGCTAGGTATCTTGTGATGGGCCCTATCGTTATTTGAATTTATTTAAGTATGATATGAAACTTATGTGAGCTTCTTGTTTTGCTGTTTTGTTGTTTTCTTCTCTGTTCAGTTGCAAGTTTTGCTTCTAATATTTCTGCTAACATCAATTCAATTCCCATGCTTAATGGCACAAACTTCAAGCCACGGCAAGAGAACATTATGATTGTTATCAGAGTCATGGATTTAGACCTTGCATTGAGGGTGGGTTGAACGACCTCCTAACCTTACAGATAACAATTCTCTTGATGAAAAGAGGGACATGGAAAGGTGAGAACGTTCAAATCGCATGAGTCTAATGATCATGAAGCTTGCTATTCTAGAAACTTTCAAGGGCACTATGTCCGAAATGGTTACTACAGCCAAAGGTTTTCTTGAAGAAATTGAGAAGAGGTTTGCTAAGAATGAAAAGGTTAAAACAAGTATGCTTTTGGCAAACCTTATTTCAATGAGGTATAAAGGAAAAGAAAACATGAGGGAGTACATCATGGAGATGTCTTATCTTGCTTCAAAACTAAAGGCACTTAAGCTAGAGCTGTCTGAGGACTTACTGATGCATTTAGTTTTGATATCTCTTCCTACACAGTTCAATCAATTTAAGGTGAGCTACAACTGTCAAAGGGACAAATGGTCTCTTAACGAGCTCATCTCTTATTATGTGCAAGAAGAGGAAAGACTGAAGCAAGAGAAGGCAGAAAGTGCTCATTTGGCTACAACTTCTAAGGACAAGAAAAGAAAAAGGAAGAAAAGCAAGGAAGCTGTAGGTGCAGCGCCATAAAGAAACAACAGAAGGGATAAGGTGATGAATTTACCTGTTTCTTCTGTGGAGGTAAGGGACACAGGAAGAAGCAATGTACCAATTATCACGCATGACGTGTAAAGAAAGGTACGCTTCTTAATCTAGTTTGTTCTGAGGTTCATTTAACTTCGGTACCAAGACACACTTGGTGGATAGATTCTAGTGTTGCTACTCACATAAGTGTGTCTATACAGAGTTGCTTGAGCTGCCAAAAGCCAAGTGATTGTGAAAGATATATCTATGTGGGCGATGACAAATCAAAGAAAGATGAGGCAATAGGAACATTTAGGTTATTGTTAAGGACTGGATTTTATTTGCATTTGAATAAGACTTATGTTGTACCGTCATTTAGACGAAATTTGATTTCTATTTCTGTATTGGACAAATTTGGTTATTCGTGTTCATTTAGAAATAGTAAATTTAGTCTTTTTCAAAATTTCAAAGTTATTGGTTCTGGTTCTTTATCTGTTTATGATAACCTTTATTACTTGATACGGTTGCCTCATTTAATGAAACCTTGCATATAAGTACACGAGGTGTAAAGCAAAAATTAACCAATTAGAATTTCGTTTCATTATGACATAAGGGATTAGGTCATATCTTCAAGCGAAGAATAGAGAGACTTGTGTCTGATGGGATTCTTGATCCTCTTGATTTTACAGATTTTAAAATTTGTATTAACTGCATAAAGTGGAAACAAACAAACATAAAGTGATTAGGTGCCAACAGGGCTTCAAACGTCTTAAAACTAATTCACACAGATATTTGTGGGCCATTCTTTATAGCTTCTTGGAATGGTCAACAATATTTTATTACGTTCATAGATGTAGCTACCTGTATCTCATTCATAAGAAGTCCCAGTCATTGGATGTGTTCAAGAATTATAAGGCTGAAGTTGAGAACCAACTCAACAAAAGGATTAAAAGCATCAGATCTGACCGTAGTGGAAAATACTATGGTAGATATGACGATTTAGGTGAACAACGCCTAGGACCTTTTGCTAAGTTTCTAGAGGAGTACCGTATCGTCCCACAGTACACCATGCTGGGATCACCTAACATGAATGGTGTTGCTGGGAGGCAAAACAGAACACTTAAGAATATGGTGAGGAGTATGCTTAATCATTCTACCTTGCCAGAATCTCTCTGGGGAGAAGCCTTAAAGACTACAGCTTATATACTCAATAGAGTTTTAACTAAAGCAACTGTCAAAACCTCTTATGAGCTTTGAATAGGCAAGAAGTCTAGTTTGAATCACTTGTACATTTGGGGTTATCCAGCTGAGGCAAGGCCTTATAGGCCTAATGAAAAGAAACTGGACTTCAGAACTGTCAGCTGCTATTTTATTGGAACTTTGAGAGGTCAAAGGGTTACAAATTTTATGATCCCATGACTAAGTCAATTTTTGAGACGAGAATTGCTTGGTTCTTTGAGGATGTCAAGTTTGCTAGGGGAGATAGGGTTAATGACTTTGTCTTTGAAGAGGAATATGTTGATATTCCCACAGCTGTTATTGACATTGATCAGGTTCTTATTCTTGACATTGTTCAAGAAGCAGATCCATGTCAAGACAATGTCGAAAAAACTCCTATTCCAAAAAATTGTTCCAAAAGAACAAACTCTTACACCTCAAGAACCTATGCTATTAAAAAGATCCAGTAGAGAAAGGAGAAGTGGGATTCCTGATGATTACATCATATTTCTCCAAGAACATAAGGTTGACATTAGAGTGGTGGAAGATGATCCAATCCACTTCCGTCAAGCCATGAAAAGTTCTAAATCTCAAGAATGAATTGATGCCATGAATGAGAAGATAAAGTCCATAAAAGACAATGGCATTTGGGATCTTGTCCCGTTGCCTGAAGGTGCGAAACTCATTGGTTGCAAATGGATATTTAAGACCAAGAGGGATTCGAAGGAGTTAGTTACGTTGAATGTAATGAAGAATGCTTTGATCCTATATTGATATGATTGATGGACCGGATTGATTGGAGATGTTTTTGGTAAAGATAACACAATTCATGAGCTCATAAGTTATAATTCATATTTATAAAGTTTCATATATAGCGCAAGTGAGAGATTGTTGGAATTAATTCCAATAATATATTGGCTAATATATTAAATAACTGTGTATTAATGCTATAAAATAAGATTAACCTAATTAAAGTGATCTAATAAAGTATAAATTTTTGGGTTTTAAAGCATATCATAAAGTGTGGGTACAAAATTATATGTAGAGACCTAAAGTATAATTTCTATTTTTATGATGGGCCAAAATAGAAATAAGGAAAAGTTAAAAACATTATAAATGATTGTAGTCCCTGAATCAGAATGTAACGTGATTTTTTTCTGGCATCCCATCATTGGAAAAGACAGAGAAAAATCTTCCTCTCACAAAATCATACATTCTTGACTCAGAAGATCAAGAACCAAGAATTCAATCATTCAAATGGATTTAGGTATGCTTCCGCTAAATTTTTTGATGAATTAACATGAGTTTTAGGATTTGATGATGGTTTTCATCAGTAAAATTTTGTTTCTACAATAGGTTTTCTATTTTAAGGGTCTTAAGTTTTCTAATCTTTGGGTATTTTAGGTAATTTTAGAGTGTAAAAAATCTAATTTTATAAAATATCCTATTTACTATCTTTCTTGAAATGTTATGTTATTAATTTTTATTGGTCTCCTAAAAGTGTTATTTTCCTACTTATCTCTTTTTTTTTATCACTCTTGAATCAATCATCATTTTCATGCCATCCATGTTACAACCCAAACTCAAAACCCTTTTTATTGTCAAAATTTTTCAAGTCTTTCTTTCTCTTTCTCAAACAGTGGATAATATATTAATGTAAATTTGGCCAAGTACTATTTATAAAGTTTTCATTCACTTGTATGATTTTGTTGTATAGATTAGAATCAAATCTTTTTCTACAAAAGTGTTATATTTTGAATATCAACTCTCTAGAGTTCATATTTCTCTAATTCATCCATTGAATCAACTAGATCCACATATGTGTTTTGTGTTGCGTTGGGCTTAGACCTTTGAAGGTTTGTGCCATACTCAAACCACCATAGGAATCTAATATTAAAAGGGAATTTTCACAATTGCCAAATTTTGAAACTTAGTTTCTATAAATGTCTGTTATGTTTAAGTATGATATAACCTAAACATGTGTTATGGGTGATAGTTCAACACAACATTTTGAAGTGTAGTATAAATAAACATATTTTTTAAAAGTATAGAATGACGGGTAATTTTATCAAGATTAAAAACCTTATGTCCGACCTAATGCATAGTCTAGACGCACCTTGCGTTCGTATTGTTACATTATAACAATTACAATGTGTTTTTTCTTATTTTTTAAATATTTTAGAAAAATTACACTATTTTCACTCCATTTTTATAAATCTGTCATGTATTGTAATTTTTGCTTATTTAAATTACAAATTGGCCCATAGATGAGAATCCATTTTGATGTTTGTAGTTTGTCTGATATTGAGTGTGACTCTTCCATATCCTTCTCGTTTTGTAACTGTCTTTTTTCTTGTTTGTTCTTTGCTTCTACCATCATCATCATTATTGTGTTTTTATTTGTTTCTTTGCTTAATTCAAGACAACATAAATTTGCTCAATTCAAGATAACATAGCACTGTCTATTTTTTTCCTTATTCTTCTATTTTTTTTTTGTTTTTAAATATAAGATTGTATACTGAATAAATGGAAAATCTTCCATTATCTAAACATTAGTTTTTTGGATGCCCTATATAGGGTTTCTCAAACCTTTTTTTTTTTTAAGAAAATCATGCAAATAGACCAAATTTTAAATCATTTGGAATCAAATAATGCATTTGTTACAATTAGAAATTAGTAGGTCATTTTTAATGTTAATCATTTATTGTTTTCCATATTTAACCCTCCAGGTCCTTCATGTGATTGAAGCTTCAATCCTTGTCGCAATCGAAGGAGCTGACACCTGTCCTCCAATCGCAGTCCATTCATCAGCTCGAAGATGCAATACAAAGGTCGAAGGAGCTATGTCATAGTGTCGTCGCTTAGGCTGACGAGGATGCAATAAAGCTCGCCAATGGCAGGATCTCTTAGCTGTCAAGTATGCAAACGGAGCTCAATGATGGTGCAATCTTTTGTGCTTATGGACAATTGGAGTTCTTCTTCGACAGAGATTCCTTTGGTGGCAGCAACAACTAGATCGTTAGCGTCTAGTTTGCTCAGGTGCGACAGCTTCTGACAATAAAAAGAGAAGATGAAGAGAGAGTTGGAGAGCAGAGAGAAAATATTGTTAGGGTTTTTTAGGGAAGATTAAGGAGATAGGGTTATTTTTGAAATTTTATTTTTGTAAATGTATGTCTAACTTTAATTGGCCTATTTATTTAAGATTTTAAAAATTTGACCCATATTAGTTTTAACTAGTCCTTTATTTTGACTTAAATCCCTCATAATTTTTTTTAATTTTTTTTTCTTATTTTTAAGATATCATACTTTTAAATTTGCCACCAAAGTGATGTATATAGAAATTACATATTTAAGAGGGAGTTGTATGGTGTTAGGGTCTAACTCAAGGTTGGCTTGTAAATATATCTTTTTATTATGCTATTTCAATTTTCATTGTCAAGTATATTATCTCTCTCAAGTACCGATTTAAATCGCACACACTAGAACCTTTAAAATTTATATATCGTGCTAAAATATGGGTGTCAATTTATGATGATGACGATCATGATGATGATTGAAATTTTAAAATACATGTCTTTTCTTTTTTGTTTTCCCTTCAATGTCCCTTAGAATACGTATTTGTATAATTTTGGGCCTTGACGTTTACTTTAAGAGGAATATATACCTGAAGTTTTTAAAATATTTTGTTACGGGGCTTCAACTCTAATCAAACTTTGAACCATAAGTTTTAGATGTCCCAAACTTAACCTTACTTTATAATTTATAAGTATGTTTCAGCTTTAGTACTTAATATCAGTTAATTATTAAAAAGAAAATACAATACACACGTGATGCATATGAAACACAATACCATGCCATCAAAATACAAGTTTTACCTGAAGATGATGAAAAATATAACTTTGCTAATTGAACGTCATTCATATGTCATCATCTTTAGAACATCTAGCTGACATATAAAGGATAAAGTCCACGCAAACTAAAAGTTGAAATTTATGTATGAAACGTTTAAAAGTTAAAAAACTATGGTTATTTTCATAAATACTCCTAAATTATGTACCTTATTTGAATTTTCCCTTCGTTTTTCAAAATTGTTGAAAACATTCTCCACTATATAAAAAAAAAATAAATCCAAATGACCCTTTTGTCTCCTTTCTTTTACCGAATTTGCTAACATGACACTTAACAGTTAAGTCGAAAAGTGAATTAATCTTTGGAAAATGAGGCAATTATTAATAATTTAAAACATGAATTAATATAGGTTAAAAAAAAACTCCTGATATTGATTTTGCCCCTAAAAATAGAAACCCTAAACTAAGTACCCCATCGAGCTTTCCCCATGGTTGTCATCACTAAGCGCGTTGTTGCTGAGCAGGGATGGGCAGATAAACTGTGGTTGGGGGTGGGGTGGTGGATTCCATCGGGCTAGAGGGGGGGCTGGGTGGATCTAATGGGAGGTATGGGATGGATTTGAAGGTTTCTTGTTCAGAGATTCTTTCTGCCCTTCGGTCTAGTTTGGGGCGAAGGGGTTGGTAGTGGTTTTGTGGACTTACAGGTTTCTAAAGGAAGTGGGCCCATGGATTTGTCCCCACTGCGATAACTAGTAAACAAACTCTGCTTGCTCTGATTAATGTAAAAAATTTACTGGGTTGAAGAAATAAAAAGTGAAGAGTATTCCTTGCCAATCCAAGCTTCATGATTTTGTGGTAACAAAATTTGCTTGCTTTGATTAATGTCAAAAGTCCACAAGGTTGAAGAAATAAAACGTGAAGAATATTCCTTGCCAAGCCAAGCTTCATAATTTTGTGGTTCAACATCAGGGTGCGGCTTCAAAAAGAATGTTGTGAATACAGAAATTAGTTCTGAGTTTTGTTTACTAAACCAGTATAATGGGTGTGCCTTGAGGTTGAAGGCGATGATCAAGGGAATTTTTTCTATTTTTTTTTTTGCGAATAAGTTTTTTTTTAATTTATTCTTTATTATTTTTAATATCTTTTTTTTTGCTGGTTTAACTAAACTTTGATTATTCTAATTAGTTTTAAAATGAGTGTCATGTCAACAAATGAGTGCCACGTCAGTAAATCCTTTAGAATTATTAGAATTATAGATGTAGTTGGATGGACGGGATGTTATAAACGGTTATTGAAAAATTAGAGTATATATTGAATTTTGAATTTGGGAATATATTTCGCAAGCATTTATAAAAATAATCCTAAAAACTAAAATAATATTGGAAATAACCCTTACACTTTGTTTAGTATGAGGGATGGAAAATAAAAAGGATAGAAAGAGTTAGAAGAATAAGAAAATAAAACATGGATAAGGTTATAGTAATTTTTTACATTATTTGATAAAGGGGATGGATAGTTGAAACAATAAATAATAGTCATTTGTATAATTATTATGTTATAAATTACACCATTTATTAATAATTTCGTGTGAAGTATAAAAAAACCTTTTTAATTAAATTTAAATAGATTGTTTGAATCCTTCTATTAATAAAAAAATTCAAATCGGTAAACTATAAAAAATCTATCCTTTCATGTTTTTTCTCCCTCCAATCAAACAAACAAACAAGGATTATTTCTCTTTTTTCATCCCTCTCCCTCCCTCCATTCCTCTCCCTTACCAAACATCGTGTCAAATGTAAGACCGAGAACATGACACGTAGCAATTACAAAATAGAGCTCACTTTCTATTTCCATTAATTATGTTGGTACTCGGAATCATTTTTTCCGCTCATAAAACCATTGTCCCGGTCCCACCGAACCCTCCAATTGCAACTGTCGTTTTCTTTATTATTTATTATTTCGACACATGCATTAATTCAAAACTAATAGGAAAAAAATAGTACGAGCCGACTCCCCACACAAGGTGAGCCACGTGACCCGGTCGTTCTCCATTGCTCTAGGGTATACTTTTCACTTTGCTGACATCTGAGTGCTGGCAGTGAGTGATTGGTCTTTGACAAAAGAGACTGTACGATGATTGTTGACAGACAACTTTTCTTTCGTTTTCGGGAAGCACAAACTTATTCTCACTATATTTAACCTCCTTTGTTTATGCCTATTTAAGCTCCGTATGACTTTTAAAAAAGAAAGATTACAAGTAAATATTTTAATCACTTTATTCATTATAATTACAAAAAAGACATTAGTTAATATTTTTAAAATCCATTTTTTTAACTGCGTATCTGTCTTTCTCCCACCTTACTCGTCTTTCTCAGTTTTTCCAAATCAAGCGCAAGACAACCAAATAGGTTGGGAACCGTTAATGTAACATTTCCATTTTCGTTTTCTTTGTATTCTATTTTATTTTTACCCCCTTCTTTTTTTTTCCCTTTTATTTTTTTTGGTTTCTTTTTTTGGTGTGGGGTAATACCACTTTGACGGGTATGGAGTATAGACAAAGAGAATAATTGGCAAAGAACTCTAGAAGCTATGGATGAATAATAAGGGAAATAGGGGGAAAAAAATTGAAGACTTTGTGGTCTGAAGAATAAAGATATATTGAAGAAAAAAGTCTCCTCCTTGCATTCCACGCTCTGTGAGATCTCCTCCTTGCATTCCACGCTCTGTGAGATCCTCTAGGGTTTCTAAGAAATCCATCATTCCCATTTTTCCACATTTTCCGTACGTAGTTCTTCTTCTTTTACTTCTTCTAAATACAAACTCATTCTTTTTTTTTTCAGTGAATTTTTTTCTTTTTGTTTTGGAAAGAAATTTGATATCTTTTTTTTGTGGGGTTTTTGCTATTTGGATTTTTCTTAGCATTATAGTATATATAGAAAAAAAAATTACAACTTTAATGCACTTTTATGTTTTTGTGATATTTTCGAGTTTTTTTGGTCGTCACTGTTCTTACAAATATAGATCGATCGTACGTCTTCAGAGCTCCATATCCAAACTCCAAATCTGTCTACACCGGAATCTTTCAAGTTCTTCTCCTAGGTACGGAAACCTTTTAGAAACCTGTTATATTTTTATACCAATTTTGCTTTTATCAGATTTCTTCAATATTTTATGGTGATTTTTCTTTTGAGCTCTTGAATTTAGGGTTAAAGTACTTGCACGAAACTAAAAAAAAAAAAATTTACCCATTTTTTCATTGATTATTTTCTAGGATGGTGAGAGGGAAAATTCAGATGAGAAGGATCGAAAATGCCACAAACAGGCAAGTGACTTTCTCGAAGAGACGAAATGGGCTCTTGAAGAAGGCTCACGAGCTCTCGGTTCTTTGCGACGTCGAAGTCGCCGTGATCATCTTCTCTCAAAAAGGCAGGCTCTATGAGTTCTCAAGCACTGAGTATGTTCCCTAATTTTTTTTTCATTTTTTTTTTGAATTTTTTCCTCTTTAAGGAATGACGCACAAAACCCATGTTTCTTTCTTTTTCGAGTACTTGTATGTTTTATTTGCTTCGTAACCTGGACACATAAACATCGTACTATGAATTGTTTGCCCCATAGAAAAAGAGATAAATAATTGCAGTTTGCTTGTAATAAGGTATGGAGCATTATTATGCATGTGTGAGAGATACAACATATTTTGTTTGAGCTGTTTCTTAGCTCATTCATTGCTACTACAGATTTTGCCAATGAAACCTTGCTCATTTTCTTAGAGACCTCTAAAAAAAACTAAGTATACCATCTGGGGTATCTTAGCATTTCCCTTCTCTTCAAGTACTGAAAATCGTCACTAAAGCTAAAGCCTAGCTGTTGGGTTGTACCTGAAGTTGCTTTTCAGTTGATCTTCTTTGACGAACATATATCTTCATAGATTTCTCTCTTTCTTTTCTCTCTTTATTCCGTTTCTAATTAGTTGTAATTAATTATAAACCTTTTTGTAACCATCAATCAACTTCTCAAGTCGAGGATCCGGGACTTCTTCATTTGCTAGTTTTCTTGGTGACCATAAATATATATATATTTTGCTCTTGGTGACCATATTTATATATATTTTGCATTCACGTCACGAAAGACTTTTATTAGTACTTACTTTTCGAGAGTGTTATTGATAGGAGATTTTTTTCTTCCTTCTCCTCTGTCGTATCTAGACTTACTTTCGTTTTGACATCCACTCAGAACATAGAAGGAGGCCCCATCATGGGCCAAAAATACTAATAATTACTAGCTAGTGGTAAAAGGACGTACCTGGTTCTAAGAAGCATTGAATTCTCCATATGTTAGTAAGTTATTGTATAATATAAGATTTCTACTTGTTATTTATTGTCTATGGTTTTCACATAGGACGTGGCTGAGATTTTATGGAACTTTAGTTTACTTCCTGATTGTGTTGCTTGTTAAAATGCCAATTAGAGTTTGTTTTGTTGAGTTTGTGTACGTTTCAGCATTTGTTTGCAAACCATATGATGAAATTTATACCTCATTTAAAACAGACGATGACATAGATGCATACTAAATTAGAGCAAAGTAGAGTTGGTAAGTTATTGATTACTAACAGCCGAAGTGATTTATAAATAAAAAGTACCAAAAAACATATGTAGCGCCATTGCGCATGAGTGAATGCGTATATATAATTACAAATTAATTAACATTAATGGAGACATGTGCTTCATCAGTTTTCTAGAACTCCGCAATATGTACATGTACTTAGACATATACATATATATATTCTCACTCAATAAGCTTCAGTTTTTCTCTTTATTCAAGAGCAAGAGAAAAATTCTGCGGATTCTATACTATAAACGAGCATTCATGATGAAAATACATGAAACTTTGTTAATAAACTATGAAATATTCCACATCCCAAAGTTCATAAAGATGCATGAAGCCATTGATCAACACTTTGCTCCAATATTTATAGCTATGATTAATAAAAAGAATAGCAATGTAAAAACATGTTTTGTACATCTAGTTCTTCACTTATCATAGTTCCTTGGAGCTTCCTGTGCTTGAATTTGGAGCTATAATTGTGGAATGCATGGCCTAAAACAACTTACACTGAAACCAAGGACAAGGAGTACTCAACCGATATTATTTGATTATCAACTTTTGACTTAGGGTCTTTGACGTTGTATATATTATGTCTTCTTATCGCTGAACTCTCTCACTTTAAACCGAACAAGTGTGGTTATAATTGGACCCCGTTATTTTAGGTTGGCCTTGTTTCAATTATCTGAGGAGCAACATGCATGTAGATGGTATTTGTAATATGATACTAAGAGATAAACTGATCTATAGTAACGATATATCTATATCTGTCTGCGTAAATGTGTATATGCATGTATAGAACCCCTGGAACTCGGACCTACTAAAATCCTTTGGGAGAGAATAAATTATATATTCACTTAAAGTAATACTTTTAGAGCATGTTTATCGAGCCATAATTAAATGTGATTGGAGAAGGTATGGATTTGGAAAGTGAAAGGGAGAAAATAAGAGTCAAGATTATTGATTCTCTTTCTAGCATTTGTTTATGTATTTGGAAGTGAAATATGAAACAATCAAATTTTATTTTTAGTATTTTCTAAGATAGGAATAGAAATTTTATCAATATAATTAATGTAAAAGCTCTTTATGCAATGACCATTGACTTGATAAAGGTATATGAGAAAAAACGACGTTTATTCTAGTTATTCAATTACATGGAACTACTACCTAGTGGAAGTTAAGGTTGATATTTCGTTTACTCAATCTCTATATCTTATAGGTACAACTAAATTATCATTCTAGATCCTGTAAGTATGCGTGTGTATTTTGAAAAGAGAATCTAGGATCGGGATAGAGTAGAGAAGGATAGAAGAATTGAATCAAGATAGAGAAGAAAACTCACTAAAGAGATAAAAGTAGAACTAGAGAAGAGAAATAGAAGATTCAAGAAAAGAACAAGATAGGAAGAATAGGAATTGACTAGAACACCAAAAGGGAACTAGAAATCCATCAAAACTCTCTCACATTAGAGTTACAACCGCTAAGATACTAATAGAAATCCGCATTAACAAAAATATAACGTAATTAAATTTTAAGTAAGCGTGGAGATAAAGAGTAGCATTTGAAAACTTAATTCAAATCAATTTTGCTACAGTGTTTTCTCTTATAAAAGTTGAATTCCAAACCAACTTTATTTTGAACTAAAAGTTTGAATTTTCTTAAATAGCCTAAAACATAATCCTAACTCAAAATTGAATAATAAAGCTAGAATCTATTCTAATAGATAACTAGACAAGTTTAAACTCTGAATTATAATCTTAGTTCTTCCTCAGTCTTTTGGATTAAAGAAACTCTACTCCAACAAGTTTAAAATGAAAAGAATCACCGAGCACACAACCTGAACTGCAAGAAAATTCAGTCTTTACAATTGATTATGAAAAAACCATGGGAACTTGATATGAGATTTTCGAAACATCTTTCTTGTGGAGAAAACATAGAGAATATGTGAGATTTATATTAGTATCAACGCAATCAGTAAATAACTTGAAAAAGTTTTCGCGAGACATTGCTTTATTATGATTAGTTGGGTGGACTCGCATTGGTCTTGGAGAATTAGTTTGTTAACCTACTTGAGGACTCTTTTTGATCACGGATGAGTCAACTAGAGGCAAAGTAGGTAACAAAGTTTCTTATGAAAGTGGAGCTTGTGTCTGAACAACCTGTGGACAGACAATGGATTCATTACTAGCTTCTTGCTTTTTCGAGAATTCTTGGGGTTCATGAAAGTCGTTAGATGGTTTTATAAGCACATCAAAGAGTTGAGCAAGTCGCTCATCAATGCAGTTTATAACTCTAGTCTTGAGGTTGGCAACCTTAGGAACCAACTAGTTATGTTGTTCTTGAAGCGTCTACAATGGTTTCTCCTAATCTTTTTAGTCATCATGCCAAAGTGATTGGAAAGGTGTTGGAAGCAGGTTATCGGAAGAAAATTAGATTTTGAGGTTTTTTATGAAAACATTGTTTTTGGATAAAGAAAAAAGACACGGCTCTAATGCTAATTGATGTCAGACCCGGATAGAATGGAGAATAGAGATAATAAGAAATTAAATCAAAATAGAGAAAAGAAATCCCTAAGAAACATAGAGCATTCGAGAAAAGATCAAGAGAGAAAGAATAGGGAATAACCAAAAAAATAAAAAAAGAACTAGAAATTTATCAAGCATTAATACTCTTTCAATAAGAATTACAATCCTAGGTACATGTAGATATTTAAACTTTAAACTAACAAAATTATAAACTTAACTGAATTTTAAATAATTTTAGAGATGAACATAATTCTAATCTAAAATTGAATATTGAACTTAGAATATATTCTAATAGTTAACTATTCCAATTTAAAGTCAAATTCTAATCTTAATTCTTTATCAGAAACGCTAATCTCTTCTTCTGTCCTATTAATATGTAGTTAAGTTGTCCTTAAACTTTTAATATTAATTGATTGATGAAGATCTGCTCTTTTTTTTTTTTTTTCCTTTTCATAACTTCCATCATAGTAATCCTATTTAGACAGCGGCAGATATTTTGCATGTAATTTGGTGTGGTTAAAAGGTTAATTTGGATTATGTACTTGGTAATTAACATTAAGATATGATGATTCACCTTATTGGCATATAGATGTAAGAGTTTCCTGCAATCGGAAGCAACACTAGTAACTAAAGAAAAGGTATATCAATCAGTTATAATTTGCTTTTCTCATTTGGAAAACCCGAGTTTCCCTTGGGACAAATTTCAACAGTTCCACCCTACATTTTGATATAGATTTTACAGTTGCCCCCAAACTTGTATTTGTAAGATCCATTCTCATTTATATATATATATATATATATATATATATATCTAATCCCTTTTGTAAGATTTTGGACGTTAGATGTCACGTATTAGTGTTATGTGATTGGTTTTAATGAGTGCAAAATGGTGTCAAGCCTGTTTTGGTGGAATTGTAGTGGTTGATTTCCTCCTCTCCTCTTCTAAAAACTCAGAAATCCCTCAGTTTTAACCATAAACTTAATCAACAAAACAAAAGAAAAAAAAAATCTGGTTCTGCTACATTGAAGAACTCTAGCGGAACCCTGATGGAAGAAGGACAGACTTGTGATGAGCAGCTTAATTTGGAACTTTGTTTGCTTCCTTTTGTTTTTGTTATTGTTTTTGTTTTTGTTTTTTAATTTTTTATTTGTGCAGCTGTCTATAATGAACTGATTTGAGACAAATCAAATGAGACATCCATTTGATTTTTCCATCAGAAGTAGATCAAGCCTTTGCTTGATGGTTCTTGCGGTAGTGACCATAGTGGTTGTTTTCTAGGATTTGTTGTTTGGCTGATACGTCTGCCAATAATTTTTTTTTTTTTTTAATCAGTTGTCAAAACATGCATTATTATATTTCTTTTTTAATATGTTTGGAATGTCCTAGTTGGCCTTCATACTGTTGGAGAACTTGAGTGTTTAGAGAGAAAATGGAGGTATGAATTTTTGAAAATAAAAGAGTGTTTGAGGCGTGTATGAATACTTTCCTCAAAAGTTTTATTTGCCCTCACTTGTTCAAGTTTGCTAAAGAGTTTAACGGTAAATTACCCTAAAATATAACAAACATTTGAATACAATATCTAACAACAATATTGCGTTCTAAAAAAAGATATAAAATTTGTAGATTTCTAGAGATTTGATAAAATCTAAGGGTGTCATCTCATGAATGGACAAAATCGGTTTAATCCATATAATTTTTTCCATGTAGGTACCTCTTTATTTGTAAATATATCTATTCATGTATTAATACAACTATTACAACGGATATGTCAGTTGCTAATAGATATTTTGGATTGTATGAAAACATACAATCAACAAACACACCTGTTCGAAATAACTCAAAAAACATACTGTTTCATCATAATGTTGGCTCGGGAAAGCTGGCGTCGCAGCGCTAGCTTTATTGCACCAATTATGGTGCGAAAAACAACTGCTAGTGCAGCGCTCCGTGCTCACATTTTTTCACTCATTGTTATGTGAGCTTTGATCTCAAACTTTTTACAATCTCTTAGATGCTAGTTTCCTTCCACCTCTTTTCTTTGAAAAAAAAAAGTCATTCCATTTTCACTTTTATGCTTCAAACCCAGTCTCAAGTCTCAACTTTTTCTCATTGATTCGTTTTGAAAAAAAATTATCAATTTATTTAGTCTACCTGTTTAATATTTGAGCAACTAGCCAGTAAAACTTAAAAAAAAAAAAAAAATCTGCGTTTTTATTACGTTCTAAATTATGTGTATGCCTGTTCATGCTCAATCTTCTAATCACTGGTATATTCTGCTCTACTTTTCTTTTCAATGCTATTACTTTTCCATGTATTCTTTTCAATAATCTTTTTTTGCGTTTGAATGGCAATATTCATCATGCTAAGTTTATAGATCTCATGCCTCAGGCTTTTTCCTTTTATCTTCTCCTGCTTATGTACTGTGGTTCTTTCCCCCTCCTTTTAAGATTGTATTAGATTTCTTGTTAACTTTAAAAAAATTCAATGTTTCCATTAGAGACGAAACAACACACATACACAAAATATACATATATATATATATATTATATTGTATATATGCTTAATATTTGATGTTTAGATATGGTTCATTTATTTGTTGTCTAGAATGTGGGGCATATATAAGGGGTTATTGATTCTATATATATAAAATGGAGTCAACGTTCCGTCTTTGGTTTCTGGTTTTTTTTTTTTTTTTTTTTTGTCTCATTTTGTATACACGCATGATTAAAAATTATTCTCTCCCTTCTAGCGTTGCATATGTTGAGTTGTTTCTTGCACCTGAAGTGACGCATTCATGCATAGGCACCAAGGAAAAAAAAAGTAAAATTTGAAACAAATTTTCGTGAGTTACCCTTTTTTCCTACTTATTTGTTATTCATTGTATATTCTCTATTAACAATTGGTGAAATAGTAGTGGTTATTTCAGTTGCATGAAGCGATTAATACGTCCTAAGTCTGTCCTTGCTTATCGGCAGTAGTAAGTTTTGCATGCACCAGTTTTTTTAAAATATGGTCTACAATTATGTAATTAGAAGTGTTAATCAACTTGGAAGCCATATATGACCGCTACTGATCTATCACCACACTGTCAAAACATTGAAAGACAAAAAATTACTTAATAGTAAATTGCAAATTAACTTCTACGTACAATTAAAAGCACCACAGTTGCATAGTTTAACGTTTACGTAATATGTTTTGGATGCTTCAGAATGGAAAAAATCATCGAACGATACTGTAAACAATCAAAAGATCATGAGCAAATTACCAACAAGACTGAAGCCAATGAACAACATATGCAGGTTAGAAACTCCATCTTGGAAATATTCATGTTTCTTATCTCTGAGTTGAGCGCAGATCACATGTTTTATATCTTCATTATTTCGGAACCATCTATCATTTATATATTGATGTGTGTGTGTTTATATATATGTAAAAGCACAGACGTAAAAATAAATTATTTGGTAATTTTATGCTGGTGGAAGTGTATATATTTAAAAGCCCTCATGCAATTACTAGTTTCTTTGCTCTTGAGGAACATCAACGGACTATGTTTCATTGAACTATAATGATCAGAGTTATAACACGTTTTTGTTTTGGCTGAAAAGAGTATAAAAGAATTTATAACAATCAACTGCTACATATGTCAGATTCATTAAATATCTGATAAAAAACATAAACTTGACTTAAAAAAACACATGTTCTGATAATGAATAATGCAAACTCTATATGTCAACTTTGTAGCCAGTCAACTTTGTAGCGAGTGAATTCAAGTTCATTTTCCCTTGTATATTTATTATACATACATACATATATATATATATATGTATGTATGTATGTATGGATTTGGATGCAGCATCTGAGGCTTGAATCTGCAAAAATGGCCAAGAAGATTGAGCTTCTTGAAGTTTCGAGAAGGTACTGGTGGCCTAGTTCTTATCATTTGTCATTTTGACCTTAAACCTTTTCTGCTGCAAATGTATTAAGGCTAATATTTAAGCTTAGACCTTTTCTTCTGCAAATGTATTAATGATATTATGAACTGAAAAACATTAAACAATTACTAATAACCAAATTATTAAATGTCAAAATTTGTCGTTAAGTTACTTCTGGTGTTGAATTTTGATATGTCAAATTTAATAATGTTAAATATTTTGGAGAATAATTTTTTTATTGAAAGGTCAATTTGATATTACCTTAAAAGTTTGGTATTGTATAAGAGATAGTACTCTTACATCTTTACAACTTGGAATTTTGCATTATCTTGTTAGGAAGCTTTTGGGTCACGACATAAGTTCTTGCTCTTACGAGGAACTCCAAGGGATTGATAGGCAGTTGGAGCATAGCCTACGCAACATCAGAGCAAGAAAGGTGTATATTTTAAAGTAAATTACCAAGATATCATTTTTTTTGTTACCCTCTTCAAATGGGCTTTACTATTTATTTATTTATTCCTTTTGAAGTTAGCTCTTTTTTTTTTAATGGGAAACATCTAATAACATGAAGACTTGAATTTTTTTGGTGGGGTAAGTTAAAGGGATGATCTTAGGTTTAGGTTCAAATTCTGAAAACAACTAACATTATACCACTAAGGGTCACAGCACAACAAAAAGAAGATACAAGAAACTTACGTCAATGATATAAATTTATGATCAAAGAAGAGGAAATTGGAGCATAGATTCTACTAGCAATCTATTTCTTTAGGTGTCATATGCCCTAGTCTTCGGGTTATCATAATCCATCACTTAGAGCCAATCATTCACTTGTTGCTTTAATGGCAAATTCACATTTTGCAAATAGTTGAATCCACATGTATTCAATACGTCAATTTTCACCTTGTGTTTTGATAAAACTCTAAACACAAACTTGGAAATTGAACTAAGAACAAAACTTCATTGATGAAGAAATTAAAATATTACAAAGAAAACCCTAATGTAGATAGTATTCGAAAGACCATCTAACTCTCTCATGCTTGGATTCACCAAGACTTTTTCCCATAAACCAGACCTACCCTATTAGCTATTAACATTCCTTATTTATACCAATTCCAATTAACTCTAACTAACTATCAAATTTCTAGCATGTTTCAATGACAGATAAACATTTGTCAAATAATCGAGTTCACACGCATTCAATTTACGAGTTCTACCTTCTGTTTCTTATTCTCATTAGCTCCAACTCTCTTTGCTTACCTACCTAATTGGCATGGTATTGATTTGCTATCAACTAAACACTATTATTTTGGATCAAAATATATGAGAGGTTTGACAATTTGATGATTACAACTTTTAAATTTTGAATAATTATTGAAATGCCCGCTAAGGGAAGAGGAAAAACCTCTAAATAACCTTATAAAATAAAGCCTACGAGCGAGTTTTTGGGATGCTTAAACTAGAAGGATTTAGGTCCTGTTTATAATAGGTCAATGACCAATCACTTCTCATTCTCAACCAATATAGGAATTTGAACAAATACCAATAGGTCATCCAAATTATTCTAGCATCTACTTCGGTATTGCTTCTGAGTCAAGCAAAGTGCCCCTCACTTTGTCTCTGCAAATATTCATGCCAAGAATTTTCTTGGCTTTATCCGATATCCTTCGTCGCAAACTCTTGATTCAGCTGAGTCTTTAGAACCTCAATTTCTTTTTTGCTCTTCAATGCTATAAACATATCGTCAACATACAAGAGTAATAAAATAAAACGCACATCTTGTAACTTGCAAAAATACAGACAGTGATTAAACTTTTATCTTATATGCTTTTTCTCTATCATAAACCAATCAAATCATTTTGTACTACTGCCTTGAAGTTTGTTTTAATTTACCATATAACGATTTTCTTTAGTTTTAAAATTCAATTTTCTTCTTTAGCAATCTTAAATGCTTTTGCTTGAGATGTATAGATTTCTTCTTCAAAATCATCATGTAGAAACACAGTTCTTGAATCAAGTTGAATTAATCCTGAATCAAATTGTTTTATTCAAGTTAACAAAATTCTAATTAAAACATGCTTAACAACAAGAGAGAATACCTCTATAGCCTGTGTCTTCTTTATGCGCGCAGCCTTTTGGCTACTATCCCTGCCACGAAGTTTTCGTCAGGAAATTTGTTTCTTCACAGACACCCATTTGCATCCAATAGCTTTTTTGTCCTTCAATAACTTTGCTAGTCCCAAGTCTTATTTTATTTTTTTATTTTTATTATCTTTTTTTGCTATAAAAGCTCTTCTTAAGTCGTGATTTTCTTGATCCCTTTAACTGTTGCTTATATCTAATGCATGTTGATGAAAAGCTTATTAAATTACTTGAATCCTCCATTTCCCAGGAGCAACTATTTAATGAACAGATACAGCAGCTTAAAACGAAGGTATTTTTGTTCCTTTTATATTCAACATGTGCATCAAGCCTTGTATCTAGCTGAAATTCCATAGCTTAGCTTTAATTATGTTCTTTTTTCTTCATTCAGGAAGAAATTCTTTTACAAGAGAATGCAAAGTTACGTGAAAAGGTGAATTTTTCAAAGCCTTAATTTGTTTCTGAAAGAATTTATCTCTTGTTTTTCTTATTTCTGCTGCTATTCGGATCTTCTCTTGTGGCATTATAAGCTGGGTTTTGTGATCGAAAATAGTATCTAAAGACAAAACTAATATTTCAAATCAATGTTTGAGTTTAGCACCGGCTTAATTTGGTATTTATTTAGGGAATCACTTGACTAGTTGGTAGTTGACACAGGTCATCGTAAAATACATATATAAACAAACACACACGTCGTACCAATAAATCAAAATGTTCTAAAAGTGGAATTGCTTGTAAATATAAATATCTTGGACGGAAATGCTAATAAAATTGAATTTACTTTTTCCTTTTGAAAACTAATTAAAATCATTGTCAATTGGAAAATGGAACAAAGAGGAAAGAAATCTCTCTATTGATTTAAACTCAAAAGCTGATCATCATTGAGAATTCTACACTGTGAAAGTATAATACTATAAAAAGCTGTATCCAGACAATTAATTAACCAACCACAAGCCTAAGCCAATCAGAAACTTACACGTGTAACCTAACTCTAATTAATTTCAAGCTATCAGGACAAGTTTCTTAAACTAATCCAACTAACTTTACGTATGATATTAACGGTCTTAACCTTTGATTGTTGCATATTTGTTACTGTATTTGACTCTATGGATATATATATATATATATATATATATACACAAAAAAAATCGATAGGGTACTGGAATAAGGTCGCCATATTGGCAGCGCCCATTAATCCAAGAAAAAGAAGCTGTAACCAACTACAGTCAAAGTAGCCAAAGTACTAGTTCAGATGATCAGGTGGAGACTGAACTCTTCATCGGACTGCCAAGAAGTTCGCTGCTGATTACTCAAGCTGGTTGTTCATGATTTCTCTCCAATCAACGTGCCCAAGAAGTATATTTATATTAAGATCATATATATATATGTGTGTGTGTAGTTTGTAGCGTACTTGTATTTAGTGTCAAGTGTTAATATTAGTTGTGAGCTAATGAATTCTAGTTATAAACTGGGCTCTGCAATAAATGGGAATTGATCAAATATGAAGTCGTTATTCGTTTTGTTCAACATTCGTATGTAGCTAGTTCAGATTGTTGTATTGTATGTGGTAAAAAATTCCAAATACGGGACGTGATAATTTTATTGATTTTAACTTGGAATTGCATCTTCCTGATTATACCTAAATTTTATTATGTACTTTTTCTTGTTGTCAAGGAAAGTGTGTGTTTGGCGAGTACCGAATCTTAGTGTTTTAGGCATAACAAATGAGAATTTTCATTATAGTATACTTTTATTTTATAGGTGAGAGCTTTATATTGTGCACAGTTCATACCCATAAGTTTTCAATTCATTTACGTTGTGTTTATGTTTTCATATATGTATTCATCACTTTGAATTGAACATGTATGCCTATGTGTTCTTTTGTTTGTATTTTTTTTCGTCAAGTAAAAAGAAAAATACACATCCTTTTTGTTGTTTACAGTATACTTTAAAGCGAATATTATGTAGTACTGTTTCAAATTGAAACTTGAGGATCGAGTTTGTCATCTTTCTATCTACATATATAGTTAGTGCCGTTGAACTTATCTTGAACTAATCAATATACATTTCTTTTTTTATTTTGAGGAAATTGAATCTACAGTCCCTGAATGGTTTTTTATTCATGATGGTTGATGTCATAGTCTAGAAACAATGGTTTTATTTAAGAATCTGTTCACAATTAATATGTCGACCTTTTTTTATTGGAAATATTACACCCTTCTTAAGTTCTTGTTTTAGTGTTGTTTTAGCTGACTTTGGGTCTTATTTATGCATGCAAAGCGCCTACAATATATATGCACTATAAGCATTTTCAACGATTAGTTATATATGTGTGTTGTGCAAACGATAATAATTTTATGGCGAATATCTTAACGCCTTTTCGATAGATAAATAATAATACATTCATTTATATCTCTACATAATTTTGTGTCATATGCTCCTATTGATGTGTTTGTGTATAGAGCAAAAGATGGAGGCTATGAATTTCTAAAAATAAAAATGGTTAAGGCGTATAGAAATATATATATATTTTTAAGTTTTATTGGCCTTCATTTTTCAAAGTTTGCTAAAGAGTTTTATGACAAATTACTCCCAAGATACTACAAACTCTTAAATATAATATCTAACAATAATATCGTATTCTAGAACAATGAACATAATATGTAGATTTTTTAATAGTTTATACAATAACAGAGGTGTTATTTCATAAATAAACATAGCCGGACAATCTTTTACATAAAAGTATCTCTTTATTTGTAAAGGTATATTTTCATGTATCAACACAGCTATTACAATAGATAGATTTGTTGCTAATAGGTATTCAAGTTTGTATAAAAATATACAACCAATAAATACACCAATTTTAAACAACTCAAAGGAGACACTTTTAAACACACATCAGCGTTAGCGGATGTTGCGCTGCTTATAACAAAACCACAAAATTTTGTGTTGTGGGAGTGGCGCCGCGGCATTGGGTGCACAGTCCTAAAATTGCAACTTTCATAATTCCAGCACCATAGCTTTAAAATTGAGCAGCTGCGTCTCAAAGTTGATTCCCAACACATGAAAAATGTGTATTTTCATGCAAACTTGTGTGATTTTTGATTTCTAACATTTGATGTAAATATATTACTATCTTTCTAACAACTCTTCGTTTCCAACACTACATTTTGCACGAGCATGTGATTAATTTCTCTCTTTTTTTTCTTAAGAAAAAATATGTTATGTGATTAACCCTTTATAATTTCAAGCGTTCAAGACATTGTTTTACTAATATTTCATTCCCGTTTTACGTCTTTTATCTAATCTTTTATCTAATAGAAAAACTCACCACATCATTTTAAAATTGTGGTAATGTATTTTCTAAAAATAATGTCAAAATTTGTTGCCTGATCTTGAATGACTGTGTGGTGCTAAATTTCTTCATTTTTCTTTTAAACACAAATTAGTATGTAAAAGTTTTTAAAGGTGGTAAAATTTGTACAATAATATTCATATTTTTTGTGTGTCTAACCAAATACATTTTCTGCCTCATGTGTCATCTTAAAAGATCATAAGCTGATGTGTCAAAAAAATAACTAGAGACAACACTAAGCAACCTAACAAAAAGAGACAAGCCAAAGAAGAAAAGTTAGGATAACTCACTTCAAAGAATCGACAGAGACTCAAGAGACCACACAACGAGAGAACAAGAGCACCCATCTTGCTAAATTGTGAGCTACGACATTTCCAGTCCTCCAAAAAAGGAGCTCATATGACCTTGAGCCAATTTCATTACTTCTAACCTTCTCAATCTCCCAATCCTCCATGCTCAAAAAACAAAAAAAAAAAAAAAGGAGAATTTGGGAATCCTCTTTCTTTAGCTTACCTCTTTAGTGTTATTCCATTTTAGCATAAAGTTTTGTAACCCATTATGAAGCCAGTTCTCCTAAATTTTCAAAACATAAAAAATAAAAAATAAAAAATCAGTTGGCATGCTAGAACTTTTATGTCTTTAAATTTATGCCTCAATTTTTTTTGTTATTTGGATTTATATCGTGCCTTGTTGACCTTTGATTAGTTCATTTGTATTGTACAAATTAAAATCTCAAATATCCCTAACATAAATCCAAAGGTGAGCATTTTTTGACGCATTAATCCTCAAAATTTCTGGAAAAAAAAAGATTGAATTAGTTAAAAGACGTTCTCTGCAAACTGTGAAAACTTGGGCCAACTAAAATGGGCTGTAAATGTAGTAAGACAAACATTGGCCCATTCTTTGTCTGTTTTCGGTATCTGGGCTGGGCTTGCCTACAAGCCGAACCAATCATCCATGCAACTTTGGAGTTTTCTGCACTTTTGAACAGCTTCAAGACCCGAATTAAAAGAAGCACAAGAATAGAATCTCATTCTATTTCAACTCCACTTCAAATGGAAATTTACTAATAATTAAACGCATTTATTTTGGAGCAAAATCCACTAATAGCCAGTCCCATACTCTTCAAACTTTGTTTCGATTTTGATTGATCATCAAGATGTGTTCCGACGGGTTAGATAATGAGGATACCAAATAGTTTTTTTCAAGATCAAGATTGGCCAAAGCAAATTAAAAAAGTTGGGTTTCTCTGAATCTTTGCAAAATGGATCGATAAAAGGCAATGTCACGTGGACCAAAAAGAAATTCTAAGGATATTATTTGGCTGATGGGCCTCTCAGTCTCACCCTGAATAATGATTCTTTACATGATTAGGCCATTTACAAAGCAAAAAATGCATGGGACCTCTGTGTTATTCCCTTCTCTCTCTCTCTCTCTCTCTCTTCTTATGCCCAATAATAACTTCTTTTATGTCTTGCTCTCTGTCTCTCTCTAAAAATAAATCATATGGTAGGCACTCAATTATAGTGTCACATTTAATATATATTTAGGTCCCCGCTAAGAGGAAAGGACCACTTTGAATGTGAATTAATTCTCTCTCTCTCTCTCTCTCTACACAATAGCATACAGCACACACACCCCACAGTCTATCTGAAAGATTCAATTTGGAGTTTGGAGCAATTGTTTAAATGGTCAGGAATGTTGTGTTGGAGGAATCTCCCAACAAAGACTGCATCTGAAGATCGTCTTCAGTTCTTCATTACAAAGTTTATGCATAAAATATAAGGCAAAGGTTATAAGGTGTTTTTTATTATTATTTTTCAAGGGACGTTCTTGCTTCTTAGGAAAAGGAAAGCGTCAGTAAAAGGGGTTTGTCTTCTTTTAGGGGGGAAAATAAAAAGAAAAAAAAAAGTTTTTTTTTTTCCTTAGATATTGGCTTGAAAATGTTCGTATGATGCCCCTTTTATTGGTGCTAAACTGAGATTTGGTCACCCTGTATTGTTGGCTAATATTATATTCATGGAGTTGCCCTCTTTTGTTTGGGCGGGTGGGGGGTTGGAAAATCTTTCAAAATGTATATGTATATTTTTATTCTGAATTGAAATCTATGTGCGTGAAGATTTTACCAAAAGTGTCCTACTAACGATGAAGTCCAATAATATGCACTAAACTCACTAGATCCCAAGCGCTTCTAAGACACCCAATTAAATCTTTTTAGCTCTGACCAATTAATGATATTTTCATATTTAGCCCTAAATGGGAGAGACTACACTATTCTCCTCTGTTTCTTTCTTTTCCCTTTCTAAACAAAACATCATTGCACCTTAGGGTGTACACTTGTTTGTTTGGCCTTTTTTTTTTCCTTCTTTATTTTATTTTATATTTTCGGAATTGCATTGGCCAACAAAATACCAAATACCTCAAGAACTAATGTCATTTCAAAAGAAAGAATAGAAACATTTAAGGTATCATGACAATATAAGGACATAGGCTTTGGTCCCTAAATAAGTGTAAGGGTTAATAAGACATGTGGCTCTTTTTTATTTGTAGAATTAAAATATGTTTGTAGTTTATAAATATTTTTTATATGTCTCAATAAATATGTATAAAGACATTAATGACCATCATAATAATATTGTTAGTTTTAATTTATTTTTTTAGAATAATTATAATATACGTATTTAAAATTTCAAAAGGATTATGATATCATTATATTTAAAAAAATCCTTGAAATTAGGGTGTTTGTTGCTTAAATTCAAATTGGTATTAGTATTGGTATCTAAAATAACAATTTTAAATTTCTCTAAAAAGATGGATTTTTTTAATCGATAAGTTGGATTTACAGAAAAATTAGAATTTAGGTGTTGTAATCAAATTAATAATATAGTTTTACTGACAAATTGAAATTATGCTGTTGTAATTAAATTAATGACATAGTATTATTAAGTTTTTTAACTTATTGGTTATATAATTGATTTATCATTAAGTTAATGATACGTAATGATAATGATACACAATGACATTTATTTCTTAAGACTTTAAGTGAATAATATTTCCTATTAAATTAATGATATAGTATTTATTAAATCTTTTGTGTATCTTATAGGTCATATAATTATTATATCATTAAATTAATGATATGTAATGATATGATAGTCAATGAAATTTATTTTTTTTAAGACTTCAAGTGATGATGATAATGCATTAATGTAAAATGTTAAAATAAAAAATATACGTGTATATGTTTTTCTTAATTTAACTATTCAAAAAATAAGAAAATATGTTATAAAAATTTAAATATATGATAATATTTAGTCAGAAAGCATTTTAAGGTTCTGAATATGTGAAATTAAAAAAAATAGATATTTAAGTGATATTTATATAACAAAAATATATATTAATTTATTTTTTAAAAAATGAACCGATTATGTAATTTTTATCATGTGTAAAGCTCGATGGGCCCATGAGAGCTGCAAAGTTTGGACCTAAAAAAACGACAGTCAAGTAGGTTTTTATTTGGAAGCTTTTTTTTTTTTTTTTTGGGCCCCATGCAGCGTCATTTTGTGCTGATTAGCTTCCTCTGTTGGAAATCCCTGCACATGCAGCGTACCATCACATGATGCACATAGCTCCCAACACTCCTCTAGATTGGGGCCCACCATCTCTACTGGATGCTGATTTTCAAAATTTAATTTGGACGATTTTTTTTTTTTTCTCTCACCCAAACAAACACTTATTTTAAACTGAAAATGAAGAACTCTGACATTCAGCTATTCCCTGAATTCTTTGGAAGTTTTCCCTGTGTGCCCGTGCCCTGAAAATATGTCCCACCTATCCTTCAGCACCATTTGGGTAAATTAACAACTGATCACAAACATGAACAAATACGTATATAAATACAAATATATAAACTCCTAGGAAGTGACAAGTTTGTTCCTTGTTAAAGAACTTGGTATTATTGTTACAGTTTTGTGAACTTGTGAAGGTAATTTGTCAGCAAGCTTGCAACTTAAATGTAAATTACATAAGGTAATTTTAATTGACTACAAAAAAATTAGAGACCTGATTTTTGAAGTATGATGCTACTCAAATATTGAACGGGAATTTATACCAAATAGGAGATCTTATCAATTGATGAGTAAATAATGTCACATAATTTGAAAAAGTAGAAAAAAATAGTAGATTCATTATTTTACTAATGCAAAAACCCAGAAGTACGCCTCAAAACACATCAGATTCTCCTTGTTTCTTCTTTTTTTCCTTTGTTTCCCCATGCCTCTCTCCTCCATTTCTTTCTCTCTCTCTTCCCTCTCTCTCCTCCGATCTAATTTCCCCCATCAGACTTGCTCATCGGCGCCGCCACGTTCAGAGCTCGGCGACCAAGACGGAGTTGAGATCGAAGCCGTACGTCGAGCATCCCCCCTCTCTCTTTCCCCTCATTCTCTCTCTTCTGATTCTCCTCGAATCTGATATTCCCATCCGACTTACTCGACTGTGCTGCCACATATAGAGCTCCATGACGACGACAGGGTCACGACGGAAACGCGGATGCCGTCGCAGGTTTGGGAGATCATGGACAAAGTTCTGGCCTGGGTGTAGATCGTACTTCATCCATCGGAGGAATGGGAAATCATCGACGAAATAAGGACAGAGATGGCGATTTGCAATCACTAGAGTGGGAGATCGCAAGACAAAGTCACAGGCCTTGGAGATCGTGATCCTCTTCTTTGCCGTGTTCAAATTCTGAGATCGATCCTCGTCTTCGTTGTCGTCAGATCCCAATCATCGGCTTTGCCGTCGGACGAATTTGCTGTCGTTGTTGTTGAACTAGCTCATCGTCGAGATATGAGCAACGGTGATCAAATGTTCGAGGAAGAAAAAAAATCTTAATAAGGAAAAGAATAATAATTTGTTTTGATATGTTTTTTCCTTCATAATTTTTTTCTATTTTTTCTATTTCCTGTGTTTTTTTGGCAATGGATTTTTTTTCTTTTTTTTATATATTTCTTTTATGTTGTAGTTGTTCTTTTTTGTTGTGGCTGCATTTTTTAGCCATGGACGGCGTTGCTGTTGTTGATGATGTCCGGCAACGTCTTGGTATATTTTTTTTATTTATGTGAAAATACTATATCAGCAAGTAAATTCAGTATTTCTTTAGAAATATTGTATTTTTTGGATCGTTAATATAGCATTTTTAACTAAAAACCATTATATTTTCTGATGATTGGTAGTCCGATAAAGTTGTTAGTGAATTTTTATATTCACACAATAATATAGTATTTCAAGTGAAATACTGTATTTTTTTGCCGTCAGCAGTCCAGTGAAGTAGCCAATGAATTTTTGCATTTGTACGGTAATACAATATTTCAAGTGAAATATCATATTTCATAGCCATCGACGGTTCAATGAAGTTGTTGGTTAATTTTTGTATTAACATAATAATATAGAATTTTTAAGTGAAATATTGTATTTATCGATCGCTAGTAGTTTGACGAAGTCGTTGATGAATTTTTGTATTTACAAGGTAGTACAGTAGTTAAAGTGAAATATTATATTTCCCGTATGTTGACGGTCTGGTGAAGTTGTCAGTAAATCTTTGTATTTATATGATGAATATAGTATTTTGAGGTAAATATTGTATTTCTTGATATCTAGTGATCTGGCAAAATCATTAATAAATTTTAATATTTACACGATAAATATGGTGTTTTACGATAAATATTATATTTGCAAGGCCGTCGATGGTCCGACGAAGTCATTAGTGAATTTTTATATTTATACAGTAAATACAAAATTTCTTGGTAAATATTATATTTTTCGATCGTTGGGGTCCGACAAAGTTGTCGATGAATTTTTGTATTTACAAAGTAAGTACTATATTTTTCAATAAATATTGTATTTCTTGAACACCAACGAAAAAATAGGGTGAAAGATATAAAGAATAAAAATGTAAAAATATTTTAGAGTTTTTGTTCTTAATTTTTTATAAAAAATTACTTAATTGTTTATGATATGTTATTTATTACATATTTTAAAACTATGTAACAAATGTATTATGATTTAACCAAAAGATGCAATTTTGTAATTTCCCCCCTACTGAACCCAGTCCAAAGACCTCGGACCCATCATTGATAGTCCTTTTTTTTCTGCTCGCGTCGGAGCAACGACCTACCTCAAAGGCCCAAGATATAAACGTGGGCGGCTGGTAATGTTGAAGGGTACTCTTTTATCGGTATTTTTCTTACGAACACCACCGATAGTACACATTTCAAAAATTATTAAATTTGATAAAATTTAAATTTTTTTAATTTTATTTTATTTTTATTTTTGCATATTGATTGGTTAAAAAAAAAATGCCTATTGATATATTATTTTCAGTGCTGACAAAAAAATTACCTCTAAATAAATACGTCATAATCATAAAACAAAAGGGTTGGAATAGATTGCAGATCCCAATAAACCACCTCGTATGTGTAAACAAATACTACGCATACATATAGAGAGAGAGAGAGAGAACACTCAGGGCCCCTCCGGCGTGGGGAATAGCATAGTAAGTTTAGCTGAGCGTAGAGTGATTTAAAAAAAGCAAAAAATATGAAAAAAAAAAGAGAGTATTATTAGTGGAATGCGTCAAGGGAGAGAGTGAGAGAGGTGCGTGGTCATAACGACAGCTAATCCATTTATTTATTTAATTTTTACAAAGGTTCAGTTCCCAATGAGAAAAGAGATGATAGGGGGTGGGCTGATTTAGGCTGTTGTTTTTGGTCTGGTAAAACTTGGGAGTGAGTGTGAACTGTAATATATATAATATATGTATATATACACACATACTTGATGTAAGAAAGAGAAATGATACTATACCCAATAACGAACGTAGACTATTTTGCTGTACTTCAATTCCCTGAAAAAAGAAAGGGCTGTGTTTTATGCTTGGTGGATCCGCTTTTCTCGCTTTCTCCTTCTTCTTCTTCATGACCATCATGAGCTTTCCATAATGAGAGATGAAAATTGAAATCCTCTTGCCTTTTTTTCTTCAAAAACTCTCCCGTTCCAAAAGACTTCTGTTTCTCTCACTTTCATCTGTTTTTCTTGCCTGTTAGAAAACCTTTTTTCCCATATATATATATATATATATAAGCAAATTAGTTATGGGAAAAGAGTGGTATTGGGGTGGAAAATCCTCAAAGAGAGGAGGTCAATATCATATGGATAGAGACAGTAATACCACTTCTTCTTCATCATCAACTGGTTGCATGTGTGCTGTGTTTCAAATGTTTGATTTTCATCAGTTTCAGTTCACTAGTAATTTACACCACACTCATGAACCTGCCTCTAGAAATTCCAACCCCACAGATGGTAGTAGCACTACAGAAGAAGCCAATATTCCCAAAGGTACTAATTCTTTGTTCTTTCTTTCTCTTGCTTAATTTCTTGAAAATTCTTTTGCCGAAATTTCATTTTAATTTCAGGTGTTGAGGCACCAAGGAACAGCTTGAGGTCCGAGGAGGGAAGTAGTTCACTTTCATCCATCATAGAAGAAGAAGATAATATTCAAGAAAGCTTAGTCTTAAACAGCAACATCCCAGTAAGCATCTTAATATATTAATGCTAATTAATTTATTGATTTTTTTTCAATCCTTTTAATGAGTTTCAACTTTTTTCAATTAATTAATCCAGATGGGAATTCAAATCAAAACAAGTGGAATCTCAGGTTCAAGATTATCATCAGGAAAATCTCCCATAAATAATGAATTTTCCTCGGACATGAGCAGCAACTCTCCCGCAGGGCCCAAGACTCCAAGCCTGGTGGCCAGGCTGATGGGTCTTGACCTTCTTCCTGATCAGACCAAGTCACCAACACATTTCACTTCAACAACAATTCATGCATCAACACAAAAACTCCATCTTTCAAGGTCACACGCACAGCCTCTCCGAAACAAAGCCAGACATCTCATGCACGACGACGTTGCCACCGGCACTCGCTCATTGCCCGAGACCCCAAGAATCTCCTCAGCCAGAAGTTCAGACTTCGACATTCATCATCACCGGCTTTCGCTGCAGATCAACAAAGAGAATGTCTCTGATCATGATCTGAATTTGGACTTCTCTAAGTTGTCGACTTTGAGACGGAAGCAGTTGAGAGATGAAGAAAATCAACATGAGAGTTACAGCAGTAGAAGTCCAGGCCATTACGCCAGGCAGATTGTGAAGCAGGTTAAGGAGAGTGTGAGCAGAAAAGTCGGCTTGGACATCACAAACACCATGACCACGAGGAACAGATCAGATTATAATAATCATCATGAGATTGTTATAAACCGACTCAAATCCAAGAGAGTCTCAAAGGCTTTGTCGAAACTTGAAGAGCAAGCAAGCCGATCAATATCTGGAAAGCAAAACTCATCATTACCGTCATCAATAGTAGTTACTACTGCTAATTTCTCTTCTAGTTCTTGCTCTCCAAGGCTGATGAATATCAGATTCACGGACTTCAAGACCAGTACGAGTAGTACTACTAGTAATACCACAACGGCGCCATTTTCCACAAGCCCAAAAGATCATCAAATTCATCAAGTTTCAACGGGCAAAGCAAAGTCAAACCCAAAGATCAGTACTAATAATGTGCAGCCATTGCAATATCAGAAACAGCAACAAAAGCAGGAACAGAATAATGTTCAGACGATGAACAATATCAGCAGAAACAGTAACAATCAAATTGTTAAATGTGGTAATTATAGTACTAATAATGGGAGGCTACAGAAAATGCAGGAGGAGACATTTGTTCGTCGTCGTCCAGCAACAGCGGCAGATTGTAGAACCAACATTCCTGACAAGATCAAGAAATGCAAGAAAACTCCATTGTCCAACGATCTCATCAACCTCAACGTCCTCCCTACGCTTCTTCCCCTCAAGAAATCTCCTAATAATTCGCCTCCATCAACCAACAAACAACAGTACGATGTTTTCTCTACCTCCCCCAAACATGTCCACAAAATTATTCCCTTCAAGGTATTTTTTTCCTTTTTTCTGTATCTTTTTTCTGCTTTTTTAGCAATTTTTTTTTGTAGGAACTGAAAAAATAACCTATTAATGGCTATTTACATTTTAACCGTCAAATCTATAAAAAAAAAAATGATTTTGATCACATTTAACCGTTAAAAACGGTGTCCCTACAATGCAGTGAAGGTCCTCCTTAGAAAACGACCTTTTTTATTTTTTAGTTTTTGTTAAAATCAACGCCTATACTTCTTTGAAGTAAAAAAGGACATATATTATAGTACACATAATCTAGTTTTTGTTAGGATCCTTCACAAATGATCAGTTTTACATGTAAAGTATGCTATAATATTCTGATTAATATATATATATATATATGAGATTCATTAGAAATTGACTGGTAGAAAAATGTTTAGTCTTGGCTACGGTAAATTCTATCAGTTAGCTTATTTTCTTTTTTTGTTTACGTTATGTTTTCTTTTGGGGAAAGCAGCCAACTGCAGAGGCACCTGATGAAGCCCCAGAATCGAAACGTTCGTCACAGTTATCTAGTTCTCAGAGCCAAAACCACGACCACCACCACCCAGAACCATCCTCCCACGTGCTCCACGCACATGACAATATCATCCAAAACGACGTCGACCACGTACCAAACGGCAGCACCACAACTCGTGGTGGGTCTGACTCCTCAGAGCTCCGCCAGTACATCACCAGAATACTAGCCCGCACTGGCATATTCAACACTTCCCACGTGTCCTTCACCAATTGGTTCTCCCCCTCCCATCCCTTAGATCTTTCCATTTTTCGCCGCCTCGAAATCTCCACCTACATTAACAACAACATTAACATTAATCTCTCCGACGGCGAGTTTGGACTTCGGTGCAACAGAAGGTTGTTGTTCGACATTGTGGATGAAATCTTGGTCGATATTTTGAGGCCTTATATCAACGTGAAGCCATGGATTAATAACACAATTAGTAGTGTTAATTATGTTAATGACATGAAAGGGTCGGAGTTGATTCGCATATTGTGTTCGAGGATTCAGAAGTTTCCATGCAAAGATTGCCAGGTGCTTGAAGACATTGACGCACTGATTGATGAAGATCTGCCAGGAAAAAATGATCAATTCCAAAAGGAAATGGCGTTTGAGGAAGAAGGAGAAGGTTTGATAACAGAGATTGAAAGGGACCTATTGGACACTCTTGTGCATGAAACGGCTCTCATTTTGGTCCATGGGAGGGACTAATTAGCAATTGGCTTTGTTTTGAAGAGGCGTCGTTTTGGAGGAATATTGACTGTTGACTGTTACCTTGGAAGGGGGGTAAGGGTACTCACACCACATCTCACACATGAAAGATTTCACGTGTGGAGATGCTATTCGCTTGTGGGTTCGGGGTGTTCGTAGGCCCACGTGAAATTGGGACTTGTAAAGTGGGTCTTGGTGTTGACACGTAGGACTTGACCCCCGACAATCCTCGCGCCCTCTTCTGTTCTCAAAAGATAGCAGAGGAATCTACTTCTCTCTCTATTGCTTTCGGTACACTATTCGACTTTCTTTCATGAATCATGTTTTAGATTGTTCGTCTTATCTGTTCCTTTTTTCTGCTTTATAGACTTCAAAAGAACTTTAAGGTTATAACGCTCGGCTTGTACTACTAGCGAATCCCCATCATATTTATATACAAATATCCGTTAAACATGTCATGTGCAACGGTATTAAATTTAAGATAAACAAGAAGTCGGAGAAAACTAGAAATTCAATATTCATTAATCAATCATATATGATCAACTCATGTCTATTAAAATTAAAACGATTTTCAACAAAAAAATAAACATAAGAAGGTAAAAAATCAACTCATTTCAAATTCATCTTACCGCGATAAACACAACCTAAATTTTAGGGGGTGTTTGACAAAATTTATTTTAATCAAAATTTTTAGTTATTATAATGTAAAACTTTTACATGTTATATGGATAAAAATAAATAAATTATTGTATGAAACTCTTACATATTACAGTTGATTCAAAAATTTCAATTCTAACAATATTTTTCAAATATCCTTTAAACTTATTTAAAACTAAAGATAAAAAAACATATATTAATTGATATTTATGAAAATTTAAATTCAAAATTCTGATTTGGTTGTCTATCACTATTAGTCGGATTAATTAATGATGGAGGCCAGCTCATGATACAAGAATTGATAGAAAAATCAGTACATTTTTTTCTTCTATGTGTGTGTGTGTCTACATGTACTATCTTTATTGTACATGAGTGCAAGTTAACGTCTATATCAGAGGTTTCAAATAAGAATCGGAGAAGATAATTTAAGTGCTTATAAACTAAACGTTGGAAACAATTATAATTTATTCTGAGAGATGATATAGTATATTAATGACAGTTTGGAACACTCTTTCCAAGGATAACCACTAATGTACTTTTTCTGTTTCGCATTCAAAAGTGTATATGCTAGGAGAATCATATGTTGTATTTGGTTCTTATTTCATGGGACTTTGAGCTTTTAAAAAAGTAATAATAAGACAACAGCCAAAAAGATAGCTTTCTGCAATACCCGAGAAATTGGATGTGCATTCAAAAGCCATCCTAAAGTTGGTTAAAGGTATAAACATATATATATATATATATAGACAAATTAATAGGAGACATAAAAAATAAATTAAAATTAAAAATTAAAACTAAAATTACTATAATATATAAGCACTTTATAATATAATATATTTTTATTTTACATTTTAATATGTTAAAATTTTATACGATTTAAATTAAAACTGATAAATTAAAACTGAGTTTATTAAACACCGTATAATTATATATAAAATAGAGGGTAAGCCTTAGCCCAGTAGTGTTTTATATGTGCACAGCAGAGCTACTTGAAACTACTGCATATGAAACTGAATTTTAATGCATATGTACGTATATATACTGCAGAAATTATGTACAAGCAAGTACTACTTTGTTTTTTATACCAAAAAAACGTAGTACATTATTTTTTTTTTCTCCCTTTTGAATTTAGATATTTTACTGTGGTGAAATGTTTTACGACGGTCATTCTTGGAAATAAGTTTTCCACGATATGAACATGCATAAAAGAAAGGGAAAAAAGTGAATAAATTAGGAGATGAGTACTGAAATTATTAAGCAGCGAAATTATGAAGCATTGAATATGAAGGCAGAGACAATATTGTCATAGTAATGTCATTTCAGTTTGGCATTTATATAAATGAAATTAAATGGAAAAGAAAGGAGAAAGCATTACTGCCATTTTTTATGAGAAATATAATATAATTAATATTCTCTGCTCCCCTCTTCTGCATATAATAAGCCTCAATTAAATAATGCAGAACAGTGCTGGCCAATGGCCAATATTTGAAACCGATGTATAGCTAGCTAAAATATATTACACACAGAAGGCCAAAAATAAAAATAGCCAAGAGTATAAAGACATAACCGCAAAGATTCCTCAATCCTTTACCATTTTTTTCCCCTTAAGAAAAGAAAAGTTTATCAGAAGTACTATTTGAATGATACCTCAGACCCCATTTCTGGAAAAATTTAATCCGAGAAAACTTAAGGGTCAGATCAAGTGACAGTAGGTGACATGAGACATGCAAATAAAGTCCTGAGATTTCTGCTAGAAAGTATAGACAAGAAATAATAATTTCCCATTTAACATTTTCAACAATAATCTTTCATAGACTTAATTTAGTAATAGTAATATTATACTATATAGCACATGATAACATTGAATGACATAAAGGCTCAACACATGTACTTGTGCATAAAAAGAGCACTAACCGATTGAGCGGGAAATTCAAATTGACGAAGAACATATGCATGTGAATTGGTGACGTCGATGTGGGGTTTGTTTAATTATGGGTGTCTCAATGATTCAGCATAATAAGAGAAGGGTTGACTCGTGAATGAGGGGTTCAATTAATGACAACGAATCTGTTTGTGGTAAGTTAGACTTTGAGCTTATTATTATATGGGTCGGAGTTGGAATAAGTTTCTCATCTAAAGTTTGTTAGATTTTTTTACAGGCTTTGTTTGAAAAATCCGTTCTTATATAAAAGTTTCAATTGTTTTAACGTAAAACTCTCATATGTTATAATGTTTTGGTTTTAGCACTCAGTTCCAAATGATTTTCTAAACAAATTCATACATACATACATATATATATATATATATATATATATATCGATGACTTCATGACCATCATATTATTGGCGTATGACGGATTGATATATGAGGGCTTTGAATGCAAGATCAAGGACTTTGTATATGCATTCGTACATACATACATACATGTTATCTATATACAAATATAAATATATATATATATATGCTATTGATTCTAATAAATAGTTTTATATATATACATACACATAAACATACATATACATGCATACATATGGATTTTATATTCGTTATCAATAGTTCTATTTGATCCTTGTTGCTTTTGGTTTTCAGTTTTCACCATTAGGATCTTTAGGTATATATATAGATATAAGAGACTCAGAAGTACTGTTTTGTTCCTTGAGAGAGAGAGAGAAGCAAAGGGAAAAAAGTACTACTGTTTTGTTGGTGAGCATCAAAGCCTCTTGCCTGCTTCTTAGCCAGCATTGTGTCTGAATTAACTCTACCATGCTCAGTTTTTGCTTCTTATCAGTCTTGCAAAGTGCTGCAAATTTATGAATGAATGCCTAGCAGGTGTGTGCATTAATGGTCAGAATAAATAGTGAAATCACATGATTTAAATTACTAATAAAATTTTCTAAGTTTTTTTATTTTTAAAATTCCAGATAGGTTTATCATGTAACGAGTCGACTAAAATACTTGGAATTTGAGTGCATTAAGAGTTTTTGCAGCTTCATTATCAGTATTATGAACCTGATAAAACAATTGTATGAATTTATTATTATTATTATTTTTTTCTCGTAGAGGAATGTACTGACTTACCAAAACCCTCCTACATCTAAGATTCTGACTGATCCATACATACCCCACCTCAATAACAAGAAAAATAAGGGGAGAAAAAAAAGGAAAGTACTTCAGATTCAAAAAGTGATGTACAAGCTCATATTCAAATCATGAAGTGAACCTAACACCTTCGAAATGAAAATGTGTTCCATGCATAGAACATTTATAACTCCATTAATGGCACAAATTAATTACAAAGGCCTACTAGTTATTTGTTAGACCGGAATGAAACAAACAACTGCTATCAGCTGCCAGACCTAAATTTTCTGAGTTGCCTAACTTCCTGAAGATTTTAATGAAAAAAATAAATATGGTTCTTGATCTTGACCAACCGAGCTATGATTGTTTAAAGCTAACCGAGCTATGATTGTTAAAAGCTAATGGACCATTCAGTAATTAACAAAAAACTAGATTCCGACTCTAGTGTGTAGTTATTGAGATATCACTAGCAGACACAAGTATCTGCAACTTAGGTCACGGCAAGGAGGCTAACTTGCCCTAAACTGGGAAGTGGTCCTATTACTTTTGTTGGATCAAGTTGTTTCTGAATCAGTTTGAAGTGGTTCCCCTGGCATATGCAGAGTTTATCTTTTCTGATTACCACCCAAATATATATCTTATCATTATCCAATCGATAGATTATGCAGATTTTGTTTATAGCATTTAGAAAATATGATAATTCTCAATACTTTTTTTTTTTTGAGATTGTGTACGTTTGGACGCAACACTGGGACAAGATACTTTTAATTTCCAGTTTTCAATGAAATTGAGTGTTAAGATCTGTTTAGCTAGGGACCGTTAGGGTAGGATTAGTAGTTCGTTATAGATAAGCAGTATAAAAGAGAGGTGAGGGAGGGGCACTGGGGAGGAATCTGTAGTTTGTGTGGCTAGTACCTTGGGAGGTTAGGGGTACTCGAAACTTCCCTTCTATCTTGTTATTTTCCATTTCATCTCTTGTTTCAATCAACGGAATCGCTTCTATTTTGTTAAAATTTTGCTATAAATAGCTGAGTTCCTAACAATTTGGCATCAGAGCATGGTCTTGACGGCAGACCCAATGTGGTCAACCTATCAAGAACATAACAAAAGCACGTAAAGGAGCAGATTGGCAACATTCAGCTGCAATAACTTGACACCTTGTGGACAAGGTGCGTTTTTGGGGCAGGGTAAATGTTAGGATCTGTTTTGTTAAGGGCTGTTAGGGTAGGATTAGTAGTGTGTTAGTGGTATAATAGTAGTCTAAAATGGTGGTGAGGAAGAGAGATTGGGTATGTGGAATTTGTTAGAGTTGGCTGGTAGCCTTGGGAGGTTGGGGAGTCCTGAAAACTTCCTTTCTATCTTGTTATTTTTCCATTTCACAGTCTTTGTTTTTAATGCTCTTGATTCAATAAAGATAGTCAAGAGGTTATTTTTTTCCCCTAGAACCTCTGTTATTCAGTTCAGATTTACAGGTTCTTAACATTCAGTTCAGAGACTTTGATAATGACGAGGGAAACCAGAAAGCATGTTCTTGATTTTGGAGTCACAAGATTATATTGCGAAGAGCATGAGCTTGGAAGCAACAAACAAAGGGGTTATTAAATAATCTCTATAACTTCTGATGTCCGCTTTCCTATGACATGGTATAGTCAATCGAGTAAAATACAACAGAAAGGAATAAACAATGGGAAGATAGCTGGACTGATCTTGCGTCCAATAATTAAGCAAAAACAGATAACATTACTTTACTAGTCCAGGGGCTTCAAGGACAACATCCAAATTGACGCGTTTCACGTTCTACCATCAACATCGAACCCAGCCCCTGTCCAGCCAGGAGCAGGAGATCCTCTGCCTTTAGGCACAGCCCCGATTCCTTTTCCTCTGCTATGGAAATGGCTTTTCTTCTTCCCTCTTCCTTCTCCCTCTACTGAAGCCTGTTGGTTAAGGCCATTCGTCGTAGGATGGTTTCCGCCACTTTCTTCATTTGGGGTGTTTTTGCTGACCCCACCACTTGGTTCTGTAGAATTGGTAGCTGAGGAAGCATCTGGAGCCATGGTAGTCTGAGCAGGTCCTGCTGATTTCCCATCCTGGACATAATTTCAAATACAAACAGTCAGCATCCATGAATTGCAACAAACAGTTCAATAGACAAAGCTTGCACTTGATTTCCCTCGTCTCTTTATCTCTCACTTTGATCCCTATTAATAGGCATCTTTATCGTTCTCCATAATCTCTCTTTAGAATAACAGAACTCACTCTCAGAAGGTCATCATAAACAATAACAATTAGCTTCTTTTCACCCCTCAAATTCTATTTCCATCCAGCAATGCTTCTTTCCTACCTGCTTGTTCACAAATTACCATAAAGATGGAAATAACTCTTAATCGAAATATAAATCTGAAAACCTATCAAGCATCATATGAAACTTATACCCGACTTTTTCTTGGACTGCATTTTCATGGTGTATCCTGTACAAAAATGATGTAATTACAAAAACTACTAAGATATCACATCTGAACCCCAAATCATATGAAAGAATACCAATTCGTAGAAAGAAAGGATGCTAATTACCGGTATCTTACATTGCTAACCATGTCAAAACAGACACAAGATCACAGATCATAAATGCCTACTTTATGCTGACTTTAGAACAAACGACATCTAGGCTAGGCAAAGTGCTGAGCAATAGAGTTATCCAAGACACTAACTACGATACAAATGTGTGACCAGGTATAGAAAGTGCATTTACATGAGGAACAAAATTGGTTGATGCTCTACTTGGGTTCAATGCCTCCAGTCGTCTTTTTAACTCCTCTAGTCTAGAAAACTGAGTGTTGCTGCTTTCTTGAACCTGATTGGAAGAATCATCAAAATCAATGTTTTAAAGTTGTAACCTCGACCACATTTAAGTAATGTATGTATGTACCAGCTGGTTCAAGTCTTCACATAGCTTCTGCTTCATTGCCTCCTCATCCTTCACAGCCTTTGATGCTGCTTCCCATGCCTGAATTACGTGAAAAATGATTCCTATGAGATTACAAAGGAACACAACTGTACACCAGCAAATATACTGGAGAGAGGGAAAAAGAAGGTCATAAACTTGAACAGTTGTGTATATAGGTAGATATATGTATATGCATGCGAACACAGAAGAACATAAGAAGGTCAAAGTGCAGATATATGTGAACACTAAACAGGGACATGCAAACAGACGTGTGCTAAATTCACAATTAACAGGGACACACCTTTCGTGATTGTTCTTCCTTCAGCTTGGCCAAACGAATTCTTTCTGTTTGCATCTCTATTTTCTTTCTCAAAAGTTCAAGTGCTTAACAGGGGAAAAATCAAATCAGTCAAATATACACATGAGAACTCGAGAACAACAGAACAGCGCACCAACCTGCTTTTTTTGGCCCAGCTGTGAGTTTCATTTCCATTGTAAGGTTTGCTAGCTCTCGTTCAACATTGCGAATTTTAGAATAATTTTCTTCAATGTATCTGAAAGATACCATCTTTCAGATCGTCAATAATCAAATTTATCAAGCTCAGTTATAAGAAAGAAACACTATTCAACGCAACAAGATTTCCACTCTCAAATCTATCTTGAGGAACTCTAATCATCAAGCAATGCATAATAGAGGTTTTGAACATGCAGTAAGCCCCAAGGCTTAAAACGTGTAACTAAAGAACCGCAACCCACATATTAAATTATTTAAGCACACCCATTAATCCATTCTAATAATCTTTTCTCTATTGATAACTACCATAAAATAGTTTGAAACCTAAATTTCTGTTTATTTATGTTTGTAAACCTGATAATTGCAAGTTGAATCCTTTTTTTTTTTTCTCTCTCGATCCCAAACATTTAAACAGAAGAAATTCTAACACCAAATGATCATTGCTCAATGTAATAGAATCAAAGCCAAATCAATCCATTATTCCATGCATCTACTCACATTACTTGGTGATTGAATCAAATATGTACAGCATTACTCGAATCATAAACACATTATAAGTGCATATCAATTCAGAGTACGAAACAGGCGCTGGATCTGAATGAAAACTAAAGAAAATGTGAAAAAAGAAGGAAAACGAAGAAACTTACTTCCTTAGTTGAAGTTGCTCTTCCTCGATTATCTGCCATAAAACCAAAACAAATTCAGAAAATTCAAGCTCAGACAAAAACCAGAAGAAAAAAACGAGAGAGAGATAGAGAGACCTTCTCAGTGTAGGCAATGACGGGGGCTTCGCGAGGGAGGCCATCGGGTCCGATCTCGGGAAGCAGTGAAGGATTTACCGGTGGATTCGAAGCCATAACAATTTCTCCAACGGTGAGGGGGAAATTTGAACTAGAATTTAAATGAGAATTCTTGTTTCGAATTCCAACTCTGAAACATACAAAATCTCACCTCCATTTCTTCTTTCTTTCGTTCGTTTTTCAGATCTTTCTTTTTGCTCCCCTCTTCCGCTTGTCTTCTTCGTTTCGCTTTCGTTTCAAGAAGAAACGTGGGTGGTGGGCCCCAAAAACGACAATGTGGAGTCTCATCGTCATAAAATTTTATCTCAAAGATGGCTGATTATCAGCTGCAGTATAAAAGGTCAATGTCGTTTAGTAATTTCATCGTCGTTTTCTAGTTGTCCTTTTTTGCTCTTGCGTTTTTTTTGGTTGTCAGCCTCTCATTTGATGTCGTTTTTACCAGTTTTTGCGTTTTTCCTTCTGTTGTTGTTTCTTAATTATTTCACTTTCATTGACGTTTTTCAGTTGTATGGTTCTTCGTTATGATGTTGTTGTTTTCAGAAAATAATAATAATAATAATAATAATAATACTAATACTAATAATAATATATTGTCGTTTTCTCGTGTTGGTTTAACTCTTTCGTGGCGTCTTTTTTACTTTTTGCCGTTTTCCGTGCTAGTCTTTACTTGTGTTGTCGTTTCATAGTATTTTTGTCGTTTTTTGGTAATCTTATCTTTTCTTGATTGCACATTTTGTCGTTTTTCGGTTGTTGTCGATTGTTTGTTCTCTTTTTACATTTGCTTGGTTTTTCTTTTTTCAGTTTTAGGTTTTCCTTTGCTGTTGTTTTATTATTGTTCTGAGTATTGTTGTCATTTCTCAGATACTGTCGTTGTCTCAATTGTTGCTCAGTTGTTGTCGTTTTTTACTTAATAATAATTGAGAATCGGAGATGAACTCCGGAACAGGGGATAACATTTTTATCAAAATTTTGTTCTTTCTGGTTTTATAGCATGTTTAACAAGTGACGGTTTTAATCATTTTTTTTAGTTATAAATAATATAAAGCTTTTATATGTAACATGATAAAGCTCTTATACACTACAATAAAAATAGTTCTAACACCTCATTATTGTTTTGTTCGGTTTTTTTATTGGGTAAGAGCGTTTTCCTTTTCCAGTAGTCGTTTTTAAAATTTTCTGTCCTTTCTATTAATTTGTACAGTGCCTTGCAACTCGGTCCTACAAAATTAC
>CAMOHE010048461.1:43374-75372 GCA_946598075.1 Artocarpus hirsutus
CACATTTTGTCGTTTTTCGGTTGTTGTCGATTGTTTGTTCTCTTTTTACATTTGCTTGGTTTTTCTTTTTTCAGTTTTAGGTTTTCCTTTGCTGTTGTTTTATTATTGTTCTGAGTATTATTGTCATTTCTCAGATACTGTCGTTGTCTCAATTGTTGCTCAGTTGTTGTCGTTTTTTACTTAATAATAATTGAGAATCGGAGATGAACTCCGGAATAGGGGATAACGTTTTTATCAAAATTTTGTTCTTTCTGGTTTTATAACATGTTTAACAAGTGAGGTCTTAACCATTTTCTAAGTTATAAAACATTTTTATCAAAATTTTGTTCTTTCTGGTTTTATAGCATGTTTAACAAGTGACGGTCTTAACCATTTTCTTAGTTATAAATAATATAAAGCTTTTACATGTAACAAGGTAAAGCTCTTATACGTTACAGTAAAAACAGTTCTAACACCTCCTTATTGTTTTGTTCAGTTTTTTTATTGGGCGAGACCGTTTTCCTTTTCCAGTAGTCGTTTTTAAAATTTTCTGTCGTTTCTATTAATTTGTACAGTGCCTTGCAACTCGGTCCTACAAAATTACAATACTTTGTGTCGTTTGTCTTCTTATTTTTGTTTTCCAAGTGAACAGCAATCCTCATTCAAAAATTTACGTCGCCTTAAAATTTCTCGTCGTCGCCGTTTTTGTATGTAAAATTGGTCTCCGTTGTTACGCACGCTGTTGATTTTCAATTTTGCTGTCATTGCTTGAGGGTTTTTTTTTATCTTTTTTTTTTTTTTCTTTTTCGTATGAATAGTAGTTCTCTGAATTGGTCTAAACTTCGAAGTCGTTTGGAAATTTTATGTGATTTAAAAAAAGAGGCATGCAAATGATATTTGTGAAACGAAATTGGATTTTAATTCACTTTTTTTCACGTTTTATTTTTACATTTTTATATTCGTTTTTTAAAATTAACTTTCTGGGGCTTGGTGAGCAGTGGGCCTCGAAAGTTTCATTCCCAGGGTCCTTCTCGATTCATGCACTCAGACTTGTAGGTTGACTGGGACATACGTTATGGAACGCACATGATCAGCACGTGAAACGATGCGAAGCTGGTGTAGCGAATAAGGGAAAGGGTTGCATTTCACCATAAAAAAAAATAACCGATGGATTGCTGATTGACGGTGATAAGCCCTACATTTTTTGCTGGTGCAAATGCCAGAGCTGTCTATGTTTTAAAATCTTTAAATCTAGTCAATATTATTTTTTATATAGATTTAATAATTAAAAGATAAATATTTAATTGTAATTTTTTTTTACTCTCACTGTAATAATTGCCTAGAAAAAGCATGGGTTACAGCCAACTTTTTAGGAGAAGTTTGTGTAACAAGAGAGAGAATTATACTGTGATAACGTCATACATTACAGATCATTGATCTCGGCAAAATTTGATGAAAGGACCGTCTAAAAAATTTAATTGAAGAAATAGTCTTTTTTTATCAAAAAAGCAAGCTTTTTGAGTAAAAAAAGACTCTTATTTTTGTTTTTTTCATCCTATTGATGTTTCTTTTTGTGCTCTCATTGTTTTTCTTCATCGTGCTTTTTTCATGTTGATAATATGACATAAAAGCCATTTATTCAATTTAAAATTTGTTGACCTATTTATCAAAAAAAGCTTTTCTTAAAGTCATTTATCAAAATCCCCCGTTCATCTCGCACTTTAAATTGGATGATGTTTACACAATCAGTGTAACGGCACAAGTCAGAAAACCCTGTCATGATTTTCAATGGGTCGTCCGATTTAAATTTCACTGTTGCAATTAATAACTACTTTGGGACTTACAGTGAGCACACTCCTACATATCATCTCCCTTAAAAAATAAAAATACTAGACTCAAACAATGAATACCAATATTATTTGACTTTCTAAAAGACGCGAAATGAAACACAGGGTTATTAAAAAAAATTAATAAATATCCATAGAGCTCTCTAAGAACATTGTGAAACCATAAAAAAGTTTAAAATCCACAACAGGGGATCGGGAAAAAAGGCATGCCTGAATACAAACTTTTTGCCAATGTCGTCAAGGAAAGAAAATATAGAACATTAAAGCAACGGAGGGACCATATTATTATTACAAAAGAGAATAAATTCACTGAAATTTATTTTCAAAATGCCAAAAAAAAAAAAAAAAAAACAGAGCTTGCTCTTGTAGAGCAAAATGGAAACTTATTTTATAACAGGAGAAACGCCAAAAAACACATGGAGAAAATGCTGATTTGATTGATCGCTGCTCATATTAAGGGGAAACTCGGAATACATAAGACCATTTACCGTTTAGTATTATGTTTGAAATAGGTGAAAATGTTTTTATTTTAAAAAATAAAATTTTTTTAAAAATTATACAAAAAGTGTTTTTTAAAATCTTTGCCTCGAAAGGTGTGTGAAAACATTTTTAAAAATTTTAAGAACAAAAACAAACCGTGCCCTAATCTTTGAAATTTGGTACAACCATTAAAAAAAATTACAAAAGTATTTTAGAGTGCTGTGTCTGCTTTTATTTCATCAAGCAGAAACTTTTGGTAAGAACCGAAGCACAGCATCTTTTGTGGGCAGTGCAGGGATGGCTCCTCTTTCTGTCACTGTGATGGCACCGCAGGCGTTGGCGAAAAATAGCGCTTTTCGTAGACGCTTTTCGTCCTGCCGAAACACGATTTATGGAGATTTATCAAGGAATGTTGATAAAAAGACGGCAATATGATGTGCTTATGTATCATAACATTCAGATGTCTATCAAGCAAAGTAAATTTAAAAGCACTAGCTAGTTTTGATGACTTGTTTACTGAAAGATCAAGATCCGAATTCAATAATAGGGTATGTTTTGAGCTATTTTCTCAGGTTAAGGCATAAAAATGCAAGTAAACCACAAAGATCAAGAAACCCCGAATAAAAATTCCATAATATCAACTAAAGAAAGCAAAAATGGAAGCTATAAGGGAAAAGTTAAGGGTGGCTAGACAGGTGAAGAAATCTGGCTTTCTTCTCTAACAATAAAAATAATAATAATAATAAAAAGGGTCTGGCATTCTTTGGTGGGAAAAAAAAAATCTGAAATGCCAAGAATTAAAGAACTCCTTAACTTTTTTACTGCATTATTTTCTGTGGTATAGTTTTAAAATTATGTTCATGGAGACAGAGGACCTGATGAACGTTATGCCACTTATATAAAAAAAAATCTATTCAGCCAAGATAAGAGCAAAGGAAATATCAAGCAAGATAAGGACCTGAAATAGATTTAGGTCAGAAGCTAAGCTGTACAGTATCCCACTGACAAATGCATCGCCAGCTCCTGTTGTGTCAACAGGTTTAACTTCAACGCCATTGACTCGGCCCTTGAACGCCTGCATGTAATTTTGGTTAATATCAAATTTAAATGTTCTAACTCATAGATACAAAAACCTTTGACGCTATTTGACATCAGATAAACTCTATCTGGAAAGCAATAAAATTTAGAAAAAGTAACAACAGCCAAAGCAGTGATTATACATGAGAAATTAAATTGATAAGACTACCTTGGTGTAATATCTGCAGCCCTCTGACCCTTCAGTTACAACCAAGAGCTTGAGATTAGGATGAAAAAGCTTGTTTAACACCACATTATCGTCATATGGATCATCACCGCCAGTGAGGAATGTGATTTCATCCTCACTAATCTGCAAGTTTTGTAAGAGAATCCAGCTGTTTTAGACAATAGATACATTTGTGTTTTCTTTTTTGTACGTGCCTGCGTGCTGGTTTTAAACGGATATAGAAATCGGCAATAATTTCCAATTGTATGAACATTACATTTTCAGATTCAGTACCTTAATTAGATCAGCCTGATCCCAGATACTCATTATGCCCTTCCGAGCAGCCTCGTGTGAGGGCCACAGCGGCAGTCTTAAGTTTGGATCGTAAGAGAGGAAGCAACCATTCTTTTTGGCAATGCCCATTGCAGCAAGGTGAGCAGACTTGCATGGTTCCTCAATCAAACTAATTGAACCATAGTGGAAGATCTTTGCCTGCAATGAATTTTATTTGTTTGTGTATACTGTCAACAAAATGGACTATAATAAATCATCTTTCCATTGATTTTTACCACTTAAAAGTAGAAAGAATGCACGCACCTTTTTAATAAGAGCAATCTCCAGTTCTGCTTCGCGAAAAAGCATATCAGCACTTGGATTTCGGAAAAATAAAAACTCACGCTCGCCATCAGCTCTGAGTGTAACAAATGCCAATGCTGTTCTTGCAGTTTGGTCAAATCGCACGCCAGAATTGTCCACATTGTTTTCTTTCAAAATGTTAGATAACATGTGCCCGAATTCATCATCACCCACCTGTGATACATAAGGCAGAGAACTTGGGATAGTTATACAGTTTAAAAAACACCCAAGTGTTTCCACCATGTAGAAATTCCTGATGATTGACATTATAAAATTGGTAGCACGATATGGTGACAAGAAGGTATTTGATTAGGAAAACGAATAAGCTCCCTATCCCATTATCACATATTCATCTATGTCTTTTTTGCACCATACAATATAGGCGAAAGGAGGTATAACAGAGTAAACCAGGATAAGTAGACACACCCATGATAGAAGTAATTTATCCCTCAATTTTCAATAGGGTAAGGGGTGAATCAGATGGCGATTAAAAACAAAAAAAACCAAAAAAAAAAAATCTTACATTGCAATCAAATATCTACCCCTTTTTGCAACTAAAGAGTTAATGTAAAGTTTTCATAGATTAGCATGCACATATAAACTAGAAGTGTGACTTTAAATTTATCTAAATCAAAAACTACAATTCAAAAAAAGAAGGGAAACATTCTAGTTTTACCTTGCCTATAAAAGCCGATGAACCGCCAAGCCTTGAGATGCCTACAGCGACATTAGCAGGAGCACCACCTGGAGCTTTCTTGAAAGCAGGTGCTTCAGCAAGGGACACTCCAGCAACAGTTGGCACAAAGTCAATCAACATTTCCCCAAAGCAAGCAACCAGTGAATCTTTTTCTGAAACTCCAATTGTATCTGTGGAAAAGAGTAAAACAGAGACAAACATGATTTCATTTCCCTTCTGATAATTTAACTGCACAAAAAGTCAACATTATGCAAAATCAAAATTAGGTTTGGCCCGTTTTGAGTAACTTACAGGCGGCCACCATGAGGGTCCAGTAACCCATTTTTTTGCCAGAAGACCCAACTGATTTTTTTGTGACATCCTATGTTCCCAAAGTTGCAAATTTATTAAACAAAAAAACCCATTAATCATTACCAAATTCGGTATCTTTCCAAACACAAAACTTGGAAAAAGACTTGACTATTTTTTTTTTTTTTTTACTAAGCCTAGAAAGTTGTTCAAGTAATTAAACCAGTAAAGATTACTCCATACTATATACCGAACCCATGTAGAAAAAACACTTTTACAAAAAATCACTTTCCAAAGACAAGAATAATCATATCAGAAGAATTCTTGCATACGTCCAATATTCACACTTCTTGGAAGTGAGATTTTACACTTTTTGGATTCATAAGCCGGTGTTGTGATTGTCGATTCGTAATAAACTTAAAATTATTCAGATAGCACATAACGAATGAGAAAGATCTATTGCAAAAAAAAAATGATTCAACAAACCAGAGAAGAACAATTCACAAAAAGTATTACAAGAAAAGAAGAAAGAAACGATCTTTAGAGTTTAAACTCAAAAACCAGCAAGAAACCAGATGCCAAATTACTCAAAACTCGTAGTAAAAAAGATTCGGAATCTCTCCAGAATCTATTGTGAATGCAAAGGATTATGATGCAGGTACAAACAATAAACAGTGACTGAAAGAGCTTAAAGAAAACAGTGGCGGCATACCTGATGTGGGATTCGTGTCCATTTTGTTGATGGATACGGAGCACCGTAGTGCAATGAGAATTGCTCAGAGGAGAGAGAGAGGTAGAGAGAGAAGGTTGGGAGTTGGGTGCCGAAGGAGAGACGAAAAAAAAAAAATAAAGCAAGAAGAGTGGAAGGGTGGGGGGTTGAAAATCTTGATAATCCACTTTATATTAACCCCTTAAACTCCGGCGCCCATTTTAGTTCTTTTACTTTTTCTCAAGTTTGCTTTCCCAAAAAGAAAAGAAAAACAAAAAAAAAAAAAGAAAGAAAAGGACGATTTTTATTGCTCTCTTTTTTTTTCTTTTTTTCTTTTTTTCTTTTTCCTTTCAGTTTTGCGTGTAATAAAATTCTTTTATTTAAACTTTTTAGATTATATGGTATGTAACAACTTTTGTTTTTTTTTGGGAGAAGGAAGAACTTCTGATGGATACAAAAGAATAGTCAAAGGTTAGTCTAAAAATTGTGTGTTTTTATATGGGTGACTAGTTTATATATTAAAATAGCTAGATTTTGTCAAAATTATGTATATATTTTACCAAGCATACTTATCTTTGTATAATGATAAAGATGTTATATAGAAAATAAAGTAGTTTATAGAAAATTATATTTTCCAATTAAGATATAATTCATTTATAGTATTAATTAAAAAAATAACAATTAACAGCTAATTATTTATTCATGTATCATATCACTTAATAAAAAAATTGATAACTAACATCTAAATACTTGGCATACCCTTTATCTTTTTTTTTTTGGTTAGGAATACCCTTTATCTTTTTGATGTGTTATCATTTCTTTAAAATTTATTAAATATTTTTTGCATGATTTGTAATTAAAATTTGTTTAATACTTTGAAGTGTATATATGTGAAGTTTATAATGGCTAAGTAGAATCATCCAAGGAGCTAGCCCTTCTCTCTTTCTCTCTTTTTTCTCTCTCTTTTTCATCATATGTTACGATGTTCTTTCTATCAAAGATCCCAAAATCTGTCCATCCGATAGAATTTTATTTTTTTTTCATCTATTTATTTATAGTTTCGATATTTATATATTAAACAAAAATATATATTCACTTAGATCTCGATTGTAATGGTCATGATCTCAATTTAGATGTGTTTTTATATTTTATTTTAGTGTCTTTATATCCGTTGTATGGTTATCTATTAATTTGTAGCAACGAACTCTTTATTGTATAAAGATAAAGGGCATTTTGAAAGACTTAAATATTTATTTTTGCAGAGCTCGATTTTTTCTTCTTCTTTTTTTCCCATTAACTATGTACAAACCAATTAGAAAATGTACTCAATGAATTTCCCTTTGCTCTTTAGGTAAAGTAAAGATTCGATTTTTTATTCATCATAATAGATATTTTAGTACATGGATAATAGTGTTTTTGGCCATAAATTAATTTCAGAAAATCGTCTCGATTAAATGAAAAAACAATATTCCCTTGCGATGGTACGATGAATGCAAAAGTCAAATCCCCCCCTCCCCCCCTTTTTTTTTGGTTCTTGAAAAAAGGCCAATATGTGAATACTTGCTTGTGGTGTTACTGATGTATATATACGGTGGTTATATAAATATTGTACATATTTGTTCTTTATGAAAAATATGAAATTTACAAATGCGTGCAAATAATAATAATAATAATAATAACAACAAAACCTCGTATGCGGTAAATAAATATGATTTTATCAATTTACTCGAGGTAAAATTAATCAACAAAGGTGACGACGAAAAGCTTTGAAGAAACCAAGTCGGTGGATAGCCAACGGTTTCAGCTGTACCTGTAGCTATTGCATCTAATCAGGTCCTTTTTCTCCTTTTTAGACTCTTGAAACCGTGGGCAGAAAATGAAAGTAATTTTTATTTTAATCTATATTGTGAAAATCTTCGAAAGTGTACGTAGGAAGAATCTAAGACATATGTCAAGGGAAAATTGCGGAGATTGACCATTAATAATATTTAATGTTGCTTTGTCCCTCTTAACCATGAACTGTCCACGGTACGTACTTCTAGAGGAATTGTTTTCCTATAAAACTTCTGAGCATCACAAGTCATACGAACTAATTAAACTACTTATTTTGTCATAAACTTATATTATGTTTCTATGATTATCATCAGGACCAACTCAATAAATTTTAAGCTCTAAGCTAAATTTTTAAAAGGGGCCTTTTCAGAAGAAAATTTTTTATAGAATATTCTACATTAAACTTAAAATTAGGAAAAAAAAAGAATAATCTTTTATATCATTCAATAACAAAACAACCAATTATGTCCAATAAACACACACACACAAAAAAAACCAAAATAAAATTTTTCAAGAGCTTCTTTTTAGGATTGAATCAATTCTTTTACTCTCCTCTTTTTTAATCATTTGTCATAACCCGATGTATATTTTCTATTAGACATTACTTATGTACATATAAAAATCCAATGAAAAAGGTCCTATTCTCTACTAGGTTTTTTTCAACCTTTTGAGTCCTACTGCTGAGCCGCCTCGCTAGTAAAGGGAATAGGGCGAAAGTCTAATGCCGCCCAAGTGCAATTCCCTAGATTGTCGTCCGCTTGGAAGGAAGGGCCAAGGGTGCAATGATTTTGGTTCTTAGGCTAAGGGAGCTATCTTAGGTTTTTGGATGGGGGGATTTAGAACGCTCTTTGGGGAGAAGGACAAGGTTCTTTAGTCCCAGTCGAAGATGACCACGGGATGCGATGGATAAAGTTGGCTAAAGGGTGCTTTTTCCTTCCTCGAGCTAGAAAGTTACAGCCCAGTTTTATAGAGGTCTTGGGCGTCAGGGAGGAGACCTGACACTTGTTAGCGTGTAAAGGGAGATTGGGTTTCTCGCTCTTTCCTCCTTGGACGGGAGATGCACTGGCATTCATGCCGATCATGCTTTTGGTGGGACGACAGAGCTGGTGTGACGTTGAAATCCCTTGGCGGTGACAAAGGATGGTCGCAGGAGGGGGAACCTATCGCTGGTAGTGCAAAAGTCTCTCCCACTCCCCATGGTGGCTGCTTTGGCTTTGGAAGCTGTGTCACAATCTTTTGGGTTTTGCCTTTGTCTTTTAATTTTTGTGTTTTGCAAATAAAGGCAGTCTTTCTGCCAGATTTGAGTTCGTGTGAGTGTTTATGTCTATGAGAGTCTCTTGGCAATGTAAGTGGTAACCTTAGTGTTGTTGGGTTTAGCCCTTTAATCGATTGGAAAAATTCATCAATGTTAAGGTTTTGTCAAGAACAGCCTTGCATGTGCTCGATTTCAGTGTGTTGAGGTACTTTCCCGTTATTAGGTCTCCAGCATATGTTTTCCCACTAAATGTCATTAGATTTTATTGATGGATCCAATCTCATTGGAAGGTCTTATCTCATGTATTACAAGGTCAATTATCATCTGTATTGTCTTTGTAACTCTATTTTGAGTTTAATGAAATTCCTTTTCTTAAAAAAATAAATCAAATCAAATCAACACAGCACTAACACAACAATAATGAAATAAAATGTAATTATAAAACTTTAAAAGCAATAATTAATACGTAAATAAGAAACAAGTAAGAAATATATAACCTAGTGATTTTGTTGAGAAGAGAATAAAAGTTATAATTTTGTGATTTTTTTGGGAAGAGATTTTTATTTTGAGGAATGGAAGGAATGTTTTGTGAAGAAGAAAAGCAAAAAAGAAGAGGTATCAGAGAAAAAAAATAATGTTTCAGTTTTTTCTTTTTGAATATTTGATTTTTTTTTGTTTTTACATTTGTTGTTGTTGTTGTTATTGTTATTATTATTATTATTATTATTATTATTATTATTATTATTATTATTATTATTATTATTTGATCCATTTTATTTTTTTATTGAGCAAAAAAAAGTTAAAAAAATGATGTAGCATTTTTTTTTTTAAAAATGACATAAATTTCTTTTTTGTATTTGAATATGTCATTTAATTTTTTACCTTTTCTTTTTTTTAAGAGAGAATACATAATTGGCTTGGTTATTCTAAAAAACCTCAATATTGTTTAATATTCCTAAAAAAATGCCACATTATTAACATGTAGATAGTGATTTTTCTTTCTTCAGAATGTGGTTGGTGTAAGGTAATGAAAATAAAAAATAATTTATTTTTTAATTTTTAAAATAAGAATAATTCAAATACAACCTATTTTTTAGGGAGAAAAATTAACCCCTCTTAAATTTAGGGGTCATAACCGTTGCTTAACCTCCCTAAAAATTAAGCCGAGTGATTAAGATTATATAAACATAATTTTAGGTCGAAGGATGGTATATACGTTTTGTATTTGATTACGTTGCATTATTGTATGTACAACAGAAAGGCTATGCCATAAGGATCAAGCCACAAATACTCACATGACTAAAGTGATGTTTGGAACGTGGTAGAAACCGTTGGTTAGAACTACTTTTATTGTAGCATGTAAGAGCTTTACACTGTAGCAATTTTTTTTTTTGTTACTGTAACATGTGAGAGTTTTATACTGTTCATAACTGAGTTTGTGGTGGAAACCACTATGCCAAATAGGTGGTCATGGTTCCCACCACTATGCCGAACAGGAGGTAAGACCATTTATCAGCTTATATAGGCTTTGTTACACATGAGGTATGACATTCATTCCAATAAATAACGAACATAACACTATTAGATCTCTCTCAATTAAAGTTTCTAATCTTTAATTGCCGACAATCTCTCAAAGGCACCTAATGTATTTCAAGTCATGGGACTTAAATTTTCTGTCTAATTTTGATGTTTTAAATAGTAATTTTTTGTCTAATTTTGATGTTTTAAATAGTATGTAACCAATTGTATTATGACATATAATTTAAAAAATTTGAAACAATATCTAACTAACTTTTACATGTTTTCATTAAATAATATGTCATATTATAATTAGTTACACACTATTTAAGACATCAAAATATAAATAGAGAGTTTGAGTCTGGAATCATGACTTATTACAACTCTTTATGTTGAATCAAACCATTCTTCACATGTAGTCTCATTAATTGCCCACTTCTGTCAAAGGATTGGCAAAATTCTTGCAGAAAAAGTGACAACCATGGTGTAAAAGGATATAACAATGCTATAAGATACTGATTGATATTAAATATCATATTTAATAGAATATAAGTCTCATAATATAATATTTATAGAAAGGATCTACATTTATTAACTACTGTGATTAACATTAATGGTGCATCAATTATTTTTTTCCTTAAAAGAATATGGCGGTGAAGATCACTTAAATTTTTGACATGACATGGACCTGTTATTCCAAATTTGAGCCATAGACGCACACAACTACACTAGTGCTCTCAGTCCCATCAAAAAATGGACTAGATTCTCTTTCTTTTTCTTCCCTAACATAAACTATTATTCTAGGACTTTCATTTAATTCTTTGATCACACGCATCTCTCTCTCTCTCTCTCTCTTTCTCTCTCTTCAATGAGTGGATTGTGGAATGGAATTTGAGTAATACCACTTGATTCTCAAGCATATTTGTGAGATTATCAAATGTGACCCATATTTTGATGCCTAAATAAACCAATTTATTTGGGTGTTTGGCCGGCCGAACTGATCTGTTTACAGGTAACAAAAGAAAAGAAAAAAGAAACTACTGTTTGTTTTTGTTTTTAGAATTTTTAAAAATGTTTTCGTATATTTTTTTGATGCAAAAATTTTAAAAACATTCTCAGCACAATTCTCTAAAAATTTTTATTTTTAAAAACAAAATATTTTTACCTATTTTAAAAATAATACCAAATGGTTATGCTTTGTTGGATCGTTGTGTGTCCTGACGAGAGGCATTGCTTTCATTGGCTTAGATGCTACTGTATCTCTTTCAATTTCCTCAGTTTTTAAATTGAAAATTGTAATATTATTCTGTTTTCACAGAGTAGAAACCGTTGGTTAGAACCACCTTTACTGTATCATATGAAAGCTTTACACTGTAGTAATTTTTTTATCGTTATTGTAGCATGTGAGAGCTTTATAGTGTTTATAACTGAAAAAATGGTGGAAACCACGGTTCCTACCACTCTTCTAAACACCCGAGAAAACCTTTGGAAAGGGACATTAAATTTTGTTTTTTTTCCTTGCCATTTATGTATTCTCAGACATTTTTTTTCAACAAAGAGAGCATTAGAGAAAAATAAGACATTCTAGATAATATATGTACCTAATTTAAATTTCTTAAGATGAAAGGAAAAAAGAAATACAAAGATCAAGAAAAAAAAAAAAGAAAGAAAAGAAAAGTACAATTACAATTCTAAAAGGTAAGCCATAAGCCCCCTACCAATATGAATTGAAAATTGATAGCCGACAGCCACTAGCAGAAATACGCCAAGACCTTATTTTTAAAAATTAGTGTTTAAAATAAAAAGAAAAAACCTAGTTAACGTTTAAAATGAGTACCACCTACCTATGATTGGAACCTCAAAAAGCAAAACCACTAAACAGAGATTCCTGAAATTTGTAAGATTAGAATGGAAAAGACAAAGGCATAAGTAGTAGATTTAGAATCAAATCATATTTTAATTTGTCCTTCTAGCTCTTTAATATCACTTGCAATCATATATGTTTAATTTATAAGCAGCAAACCTTTTAGAAGTGCATGCATGTTACATGTTGTCTATCATTGACATTTTACATCTAGAGTACATAAGCACGTACTCGAAATGGTTCAGCAAAATATATAATTATTAAGACTGAAGTCAAACACTCAACTATATGACCAATTTATTAATACACACGTACATGGATATCAAGTGATTGTGAAACTTCAAAGAATCCAATCGTGGTTGCGGCTATTGATTCCACTCGCTATAGTCCTTGCTTCATGATCAATTGCATTTTCCTGAGCAATAGACCTATAATACCTGCAACACAAAAGCAGTACCTACTTATTAAGTACATATCTGAAATAAGGTATGCAATTTATACGCCTTGAATATTGATGTCTGATTTCCATGATAACCATTGAAAACAGATTCCAATTTCATTAGCACTATAGTCCGAATTGACATGAGGGCAATATTGCACGTAAATTTTGACAAGGACGGATTCATCTACGGACGTGAGTGGATGACAGTCCCTAAACTCTTTTTGGTTTCTTTGAATTTGTAAAAAAATTTGTTTTACTTTTTTAAAATTATATTTCATTCCTTCAAAAATTTTAGGCTTTAGCTTAATCATGTTCCCGCCATGTTGACTAATTTTTTTACTCCGTTCCTGTTGACAAGTACTACAAACATATATCATGGCATGGAAACTAGCTAGCTAGTGCATTAGACTAGAAAGGATCACGTGTGCTAATGTCGATGAGGAATTTTAGAGAAGGGGAGAATATTGCTGACCCTTGGTCTATGAAAGGTTGGGATTGAACGTGATTTAGTTCATGTGTTGAGTGCAGTTTAAACCTGTTGTTGCCAGGGCCGTTTAGTACTAAGTTAAGATCCCCTTGACCTTCAGTTGCCCGGGCATTTATCTCTTCTTCATCTTCGAGCTACAATTTCCAAACACCAACACGCGATAAATGTATATACGTCATGTTTTTAGTAAGTACACACTTACATACATACATTCATATTATACGTTTATAGGCTTAATTATATAATTATAACTTCTAATTTTATTTATTTCTTAATTTTTAAGAAACTACAAAAGTATCCTATAAATTTAAAAGCTTGATTCAATTTTATTTTTCTTAAGCTTTTTGGACCAAAAATTATATAGACTTTAAAACAAAGATAGCCTTAATTAGACCGAATTTGTTTCCAAATATATTTTCCGTTCTTGAGAATTTTTTTTAAACATATAAATATCATTTAAAAAGTCATAAAATGTACAATTCTTTTTTTGAAATTCGATCCTTTGTTTTAGGAATTTTTATGTTTTTTAAATTGATAAGATATTTTTCTTAACTAATTAAATGTAATCATGTCATATGTTTTGCACAACTTTTTTATAGGGATGAAATTGAAAAAAAAAATTTAATTGAAAGGATTTTTTGTAGTTTCTAAAAACCAAAAGACAGATTGAGAAATAATTAAATTAGAAGGTATAATTATGCAATTAGGTCTATGTTTATATATAATTAAAATTAGAGTGTGTAATTATGTAATTAACGCTATATTTATATCGAACATATATAGAGTCGCATGTATCTATTCCACGTGAGCATCAAATAATTAATAAGAGAAAGAACCTTGGATTTGAGCTGATTATGTAATTCTAAATGATCGCGATTCTGTCAAATGCACACAAAATAAAATCCATGAGCGCAATGTACTGATAATAATATTAGTGAAAAGAAAAGTAGAAGATGCCAGTCTTTTTAAATGTGAGTAGCAAATATAGCATTTATTTAAACGCTTTTTTTTAATCAATTACTTCAATGTTTTCACTGCATTGAATTAATGCAAAATTATAAAGTAATACTTATCTAATTCTAATTTGTGAAACATTTTTTTTTCTTATTTTTGAAGGAAAAACAAAATAAGTTCAACTACCTTAAATATCAATTTACAATTATATCATTTAACAAATCAGGTGCACAATTTTTTTAATATAAATGAAAAGAGAAAATGTTCGAATCTAGGAAGAAATTTATTATTGAAAAGGAACAAAATACAATATGAAAACAAAGAAGTTCAAAATGTAGGTACACTAGCAAAACAATAAAATAAAAAAGACAATAAAAAAAAAAAACTCTACAGAAAAGACAATTGACAACAACCGAAATTAAAAGGATCTACCCTCTTCATAAAAAAAATCAAATATCAGTTATAAGAATTTTTCCTTAACTAGAACCTTACAACAATGTATCTTTTGATTTTCAAAATATAAAATTCGCTCTACTGATTTATGAAATATTAATGAAACACTACTGCTACTTGGATTTTAAGAAAAATATCACATAGCACACAAAACATGAACGCCGTTGAACATTACTATGTTAGTTCATTCTCATAAAGTAACATGAAAGTAAAATGAGAAATATTAGTTTTTAAAATCTTTTAAGGTTTTTGAATCTATTTTTCTCAACAATTAGAATCTTTTGCACCACATACTAGTCATACAAAACTTTTAATTTCAAATTAGTTTTAGATATACTAGAGTTACTAATGCAGTCTAATATTATGTATTACATGTCCCTTATGTGTCAATTTTTATTGAAAAAACCTAAGAAAATGAGTTTTTTTTTTTTTTGGTTAATATTTTACAGATTGGGAGAAACGAATGTTATATTTGAAGATTAAGGAGCACATTGTTGTGAGGCTTGTATGAAGTTGTGGGGAAATTGTTATAATTAATCCAAAAAATTAAAAGGTCTCATTAAATCCAGTAGCGGATGCATCCAATGGCGAAATATCTAGAAGGAAAAATATAGTGTGATGAAATCCAATTTTATTTACATGTACAACTTGAAACGCCTTCCCTTCTAGCATGAAGAGCAAAGGCATTTGTTTCTTTTAGAATTAGTATACAGTGTTCATGGTCATAGTAGATTTAGCAAATTATTAAGCTATACCAATCTATCCCAAAAACCTCAAATCACTATCTTTGTGTCTTTTTAAGCAATTGCATAATTATCTAATTTCTCTTGTGTGTCTTCTGCTACTACTTAACTGTAGATTTAGCCCCATCTTTAAATCAATTACCCATCACTTAGAATCTAAGATTTAGTATGCTCGTGGCATCATTCTTTGGTTATACATTGATATACATACATATAGTACATGATAATTTTTTTAAGGGAGGATCAATAATATGCATTGATCAAACGAAGCCACTAATTTTAAACATGCGGGACCTATCTAGAGCTAGTTCACATGATGGGAGAGGTGAGGGGAAGTAAGATAGGTCCGAGATTCAAACTTACCCGGGAGTACCCAAAAAAATCAAATATGCGGAATATGTGGTATTGGGGTTTAAGAGAGCGATGTTAGATTTGTGTTCTTACCCTTTTGCGCAGTTCTTCCAATCGTTCTGCCAACATGTTAGTCTGCATTCACAAGTAATAAAATAGTTGATTAATCATGTAACCTTGAAAGTGCTAGTAATAAGTGCTATAGCGCGTACTGGACCTTAGAATTATGCGGCAATAACTAATTAGAATAACTTTTCAAAGAATGAGAGCCGTGAATTAAGCCGTATATAGATGATTGATTGATCCACAACCGGAAAACATGCACAGTTGATATGTACACGTAGCCCCCATACAATTGAACACATATAAAGTTTACATATAGAGATATTTATTATTTTATAGATTGTGTTTTAGGTTAATTTAAAAGCTATACATTCAATTTTTAAACTTATCAAATCTATACTTTCAGATTAACTTTTATATACAAAACTATACTTTATATCAGTCAATAATTGATTTTGATTTTAAGACAACCAAATTATGCTAAAAAAGGAAAAAACAAACTAAAATTTTTAAAAATTAGAAGAAAAAATTTAAAAAAAAAAACATTTTGAGTGCATTTTTGAACATTTTCAAGGTCAAACCTCTAAGTTTCAAAGATTTACTAATTTTTTTTAGCTTTTCACTTACCTTATAGGTATTTTAGGTTTTTTAGACTAAAATTGAGAGTTGACTATAAGGATGAGTGTAAGGTGGAATGAGGTCAGGTGTACTTCCCCAGCCTACCCTTACTCTTGCCCCTCCCATTATTGTGTTACTTGAGACAAGGTCGGGGAATTCCTATCGAGAGGACTTTGTCTATACCTTATCCATCTATCTATTAAGAATTATATATATATATATATAGGTACACATATATATGCACACTTGAAGTAAATTCCATCAAATTAAATATAAGTTTCATAACATGCATTATTCATGAGAAACAAACCAAAATCTTAAAAGAAAATCCAAACTTTTAAAATAACTAACCAAATCTCAAAATTATACGAAACTAAATTCCACATTTATAACTTATTAAGATTCTCTTAAGATAGGAAAATATTTTCAAACTTTGTTAATCCCATGTTTTACAAATAAAATATAAGTATATCTAAAAAAAGTAAGGTAAATGTATATCGGCGTGGGGAAATACCCCGTCCTTGCCCCCTCCGCCTCGTGGGATGATATGGGCACCCATACACTTCCTCGTCCTTATTTATTAACTTCATATCCCATCCTATTAGGAGCGGATACTCATGGTATGTATCCACACCCACTTGTAAAAATCTCCTTAATTGACCATGAAAAGCTATAAATTTGTACAACAATTACAATCTAAAAATATATATTCAATGAAATAAAAAACTAAAAGTATAGTTTCTGAATAAAAAAGGTATAAAAAGATAACTAACTCTTATATATATGTGTGTAAACGCTAACACAAGGGAAGGAGTGAATAATATGCACTGCTGAAAAATATAATTCTTATTATTGCCTTAAACAACTACACGGATAAATATATGACTCCACAACGAAAACTAAAGGGAAAAAAAAAAAAAAAAACGCTTAACTAATCTCCTAAAATCTAGGACACAGCAGAGACTCCTAACAAACACTAATTAGCTTAGGCTTTGTTTGGCAAATCTTGTTGGAACTAATAAGTTCCAATTGCTACCGTGTAAGCTCTTATATGTTATAGTCTAAAGTAAAAATTTGCTACAATATAAAGCTCTCACATGTTCTAATATTTTAGTTCTCACTTAAAGTTTCGACTAAGTTATCAAACACTCTCTTAACCAAAACAATCAGATACGTCAACAGTGTGTATATGTATATGATTAATAGTTAACACATACAATTTTAACAGGGCAAAGTAAATATAGATCTCTGAACTTGTCCACCTTAATATAACCCAGCTTGTGTGCTTAAAGCATGACATATCTATCAATCCAATAGTTAGCTAGTACACAATTATGACAAATGGAGAAGATATAGTACTAACTATATATGAGAAATTGATTACGTATAGTATTTTAAAAAAATTCTAATCAATTTGACATTTTTGTTATATTATTAAAAAAATTAAAAAATTAAATGAGGCGATTGATTTTAGTCACCTTTTATAAAAAAATAACTTAATTTTTTGTTTTAAGGAAAATGTCTATGGTCCATCAAATCTAGTTAATTGGTAATTGACCACCACCATGTCAACTGTAATTAGCCAATAAAGCATTAGTCACATCAATGTGATTAAATAATCATTCAACCATTTAATCATTGATCGATCATTTTTTTAAAACCTATTAATATTTAAAAAGGGTCATTTTCCCGCATTCCCAAAATAATTGTAGTCCTGCTAATTGTAATTGTTAGTAGTACCCAAAATAACTGACAATATGACATGGAGGCCATCTTTCTGTCCTTTCTGCGATTGATAATTTCATGACAATTTAAGATGATTTAACATGTTTGCATTTTTGTCATAATAAGTGCAGAAGTATAAAGTAGCAGTCTATTATGCATACTATGTATATATATGTGCGTATATATATGTACCTTCCTCTGTCTAGCTTGTGAGAGAGTTTTATCAAGCTGTTTCTCAAGATTTTGCAATTCTCTCAGGTTAAGCTCCTCGAGATTTTCTCCCAGACAATGCCTTGAAACAAGAAAGTTAACCATAAATATATATTATTATATCTCTAAGTTATAAAATGGTGTTACTTATAGTCTACGGTAAAACTAATTATGAGCACTGATTATATGACATAATTAAGCGTTCCTAACAGTTTTTCTTTCAGGAAAAAAAAAAAAGATTCATAAAAGTTCTAATATGGCAACGCGAGAGATTTAAGTATATGTATATGTAAATTATTTTACTGATTAAAGTTCTCATAAGTTTATCTGCAATTTTAGATTATATATCGGATTTCAGTTATATAAACACCTTTCTTCCCGCTGAAGAGTCTCATATCTGAGCTTCAGTTTTGGAATCTCCCGGATCAAGTCCTGCATCTTAATCAAGAGAAGAAAATTTAATAAATAATATGCGAAGTAGTGCTTCTTATATATGTGGCAACTTTAATTAATTAGTAAATATTGATTGAGGTCAAGATCAAAGCCATATTTTTGGAAAAAGATCATCAACACAACATTTATAAATGAAAATATGATAGCAGGGAAATTAGCTCTTAACGAAAGAAGAATGACATACTCTCACGATATGTTTTTAGAAATCTTATGATAAAGCATTTGTTGATTAAACAAACATGAAATCTTTTCAGGATATGCATTATACTTATCTTTAGTCGTTACGAAATAATCTCCGGGTGTTCGAAGTGGGAAGGTTTCAAGTTGCAAAAATAAATTAATTTGGTAAAACAATCTTTTTTTATGTGTGTTTTATTTTATTTTATTCATCATATGATAAAAAAAGTGAATAATATTTTGTTTTGTTTTTCTTTTTCATTAATAAATTCGAGTAGAAAATTCACTCCTCTCCCTGTTTACTTAAAAAAAAAAAAGAAAAAAAAACAAAGTACTTCAATAGATACTTATATTAAAATTAGGATAACGACAGGCAGACAAAGGAAAGGATATATATATATATATATATATATATATATATGTATATATTTTTTTTTTTTCAGGCACTCCAGTTTAACTGTTCTATAAGGCACAGTGCGGTGATAACAATGCTGATCCGGCCCCAATTAATGATCGTTTTATTAATTATAATCCCAAACTCTAAAGTTCATAAATATTCGGCAAAGAAAAAAAAACTCTAATTAATAATTGCAGCGATGATTTTGACCGTAATATAAATTGAAAAATGTACAAACTCCACATGCTAATGGAAGTAGTATCTACAAACCAAACCTGGGCTTCATCTCCAACAAGATTATTGTTGTTGTTGTCTTGTGAGGAGTAACAAAATTGGCCGTAGCGCTCCAGAATCATACTTAAGCTGATATATACACCAAATAATAAAAGCTGGTTAATAATTACTGCTATATATAACAAAATATATGCATATGTGTATATACATATATATAAAGAGAGAGAGAGAGAGAGAGAAATAAATTGTGATAGGACACAAAATTCCATCAAGGTAAAAGAATTAGAGGAATGCAAACATTATTACTAACACAAATTTTAAATTAAAGCTATATATATACATAGGCCCTTTTGATTTTTATACTGCTTAATGTGAAAACATTGAGCTCATTCCTGAGTACTAGGAAACATTAGAATCATAATATAATATGGCTACTGATCATATGTTAATTAATTGCATTGTGATGACAAAATGAGATGATGTGGGCATGTGGACTAATGATGCTAGTTTTTATGCTTCCTTGTTTTATAAGCAAAATGTTTTATGCTTCTTGATCAAACTGTTACTAACTATTCTTCAAAAAAAAAAAGAGTTCTTTAACATGTTGTACCATGATACTTAGTAATAAAGCATACTAACTAAAATAGCAAAACACAATATAAATCATTGTTCTTCCTTTGTTTGGACTGTACCAAAAGAAGACAAAAAATTAAAGGTGGGAAAAGGTAGAATTAAAACAAAGAATGAAAAATTTCAGAGAAAAAAAATGGAGAATACTGACGGTACGTTGTAATGTAATAACTAATTAACCCGTTAGATCAAAAAGCATATAAAGAAAAAAAATTGTACAAGCATCTTTTTTTTGAATATATAAATATAATCTTTTCGTACAAGCATAGTTTTAAATGTATGAAACAAATGATATAACACTAATGTTTTGACCTAATTAACATCATCAAAAGGTTATAATTAAAGAAACAAGATTTTGTTTCGAAAAGCGAGCTGCAAAGTGTTTAAGCCAGAATTTTATACCGCAATAAGTACAAAAATGATTGACTACTTCTTCTTAAAATAAAAGAAGAAAATACTTATTTTTTGTATCACATAATTAACGAACCTGATCAGCACTAATAAATCAATTTATTCTATTAATCCTTTTAAACTACTTAAAATCGAAAAACTGAAAAATTCAAAGGATGTAGTGGAGAGAAACTCGGAATACTGCAAACGATCCTTGAGGATTTGAAGCACATGAGAGAGAGACCCTAATTAAAGAGAAAATTAAGCTAAAGTAAAGGAAAAAAAATAAATGGAACAAAATAAAGAAAAAAAACCCTAGGCCTTAAATTTACTGTCACGAATGACAACAATTTGTACTCTATAAAATTCGATCGGCAATACACACACACACACATATATGTATACAAGCTTCGATGGGGTGGTCAATATCTAGTCTCCTACACATATCCGGTGATCAGCTTTTCTATTTTTGCTGAAGAAAGATGAAGCAAAAGAAAAGCAAACAATATAGCCTTAAAACGTGTGTATATCAAGTCCACCACTTATTGTGGCAACCTAAAAATTCTCCCAGTAGTCCTCACCTTAATAATTTCTTTTGGTTCCCAAGCCCTAAAACAAAATTAGTAAAAATAAAAAATAAAAAAATTTGAAAAGTACAGGTCTAACCGAAAATGAAACATGCACGATCTATATACATACAAACATACATATATATACACACACACATCTATATAGATATATCAAGAGAGGGATGAGAGAATTAATTCTTGAGTTTGGTATATGATATATATATATATGTATATATTACTCGGTGCTTCCAAACTCATAAAGCTTTCCACGGCTTGAGAAAATGATGAGGCCCACTTCTGCATCGCACAACACAGAGAGCTCGTACGCTTTCTTCAGCAAACCGTTCCTCCTCTTTGAGAAACTCACTTGCCTGTTGATCTTGTTCTCTATCCTCTCCAACACCACTCTTCCTCTTCCCATTTTGTTTCTCTCTCTCTCTCTCTCTTAATTTGGTTTTCTCACAGCTATGTTTGTCCAGCTTTTATTAGGGTGCTCAGTGAAAGAACAAAACCTATTAAAAGCAAGTGGGGAAATGTCACAGTGTGATGGTACTGTTTCAAGAATGTGAATATAATTCTCTCTCTAACAATTTTGGCTTATTTTCTTCCTTTTCTTTTTCGTGAGATTTCTCTGTTCACGACTTAAAAAAATAATTTATAGGTAAATATCTGATCCTTAGCTCTCAAATTTATTAAAAAAATAAAATAAAATAATAATAATTCTAATCAATTTTAAAAACTTAAGAACATGCCTGTGAAAAAACCCATAGAAATGGTGTATGTTTTTAAACTTTTACATCCAGTTAAAATCACTTTTTCTATTAAACTAAAGGCGAGTGTAGTGTTTTTCGGTTTATATTAGAAAAATGGCCTCTTTCGTCCTCTTTTTGAAGAGAAAATTAAAGGTTAAAAATAGAAAATGTGGACCTAATCTTAATTAAAAAACAAAAATTTCTTTCATCTTTATAAGATTATAATCATATTACTCATAAATACGTAGGTTTTATTCTTAAAAATGCCAGTTTACAATATGGTATATTTTTATACCAAACTACTATTTTTGTAACAGTAAGGTTATGATCTTACAAGTTAAATAAGATTGTTAAAAAAAAAATTAGTTAAATGATTGATTGTGAAGGAAAAAAATTGTAAAACTCTCTCTCTCTGCTCTGCGTGTGTCAGTATGTGTTGGGTTTTACATCTTTTCAATTATATTAATCTACTACAGTACTAGTGGAGTGCCTTGTCATGGGGTCTTTGTGGTAGACGTAAAGGCAACAAGATTGAACGTGTGTACGGTACCTGTCACTATTCAAACTCCTGACAAGTGTCGCTACAATACAGCTACTGCCATGAGAATCGGGACTCACGTCAGCAACTTTAAGTCTCGACCAATGCAATTTCGACACACGTTGGCACTCAAAGTAGATGCAGTACATAAGATTAAAAAATTCTGCATGGCAATTGTCTCTCTGGGCCCGGCCGGTTCCTTTAATATTAATAATCAAACTCTCTCGCCTCTTTGCTCCATGCTTTGGGCCTTTTTGTCATCGTTGAAGACATCTTCATTCTTCATTTTTCTCTCTCTGTCTGTTTTTTTATTTTTTATTTTTTTTATATATATAAAAGCTATATTACAGTAGGGAATTCGAACAAATTAGATGGATATATACTTGTATTTGATCAAGTTGGGGGTATTTATATTGCGTTATATATGCATTCGAGATCTTAAACGTCTGAAAAAGACGTGTGTCAGGTTCATCATTAAAACTATCCCCATTGTAAAACAATCCGTAGATAACACCTATAATATAAGTCACTAATATATTACAACATTACTTGAATTTATTTTTCTTATTTAATTAAATTGGTTTATCAAACATCTTTTATAAAACAATCGATAAATACAATGTAAAGCAAACACCTATAATATAAAGCTCTAATATATTACAATATTACTTGAACTTATTTTTTTTATTTAATTAAATTGGTTTGTCAAACATCTTACATATCTTTTCTTATCCACTCTACTCTCTAGTACTATGTATATCTTATTTCATTGCCTCAACAATATTTGCAATAATTAATTATTGAAATTTTGTTAAATTATAAAAGAAGTAGACGTTACAATCCCAATTTGAAATGGCTTAAAATAAGCTCTTTTAGCTTATTCAGCTCAAAAGTAGCTTTTGAGCTTGTTTGGATAAACAAACTGTTTAGAATTTTGACTATTATAAACACTTTTGGAACAATCCACTTTTTTTTATGCTTACGAAAAGTTTTTTATTTATCATTTTAATCTTATGTGTGTGAATAATAAAAATTACAAATTTCATATATATATTTATATCACATTATTTTTATGACAACAAGGGCTTTTAGCTTATTTAGTTAAACAGGTTCAAAACTTAACTAAAATTAAAACACATTTTTTTCATACATTATCTAAATGCTAGTTAAAAAAACTTTAGCTTATGTTATCCTTTTATTGCTTAAAAACGAAAGCACATACTATCTCTCAAACGGACCCGTACATGAACCTTTAAGTTATTTGGTACTGATCAAAATCTTGGTGGCAAGACAAATCTTTCCATGACATTATTTAATGATGCTTATAATAACATTTTGTTAAGAAGACAAAACATTCGTTGATTATGGCTAGCTAGCCGCCAAATGACAGGACACTGATTTTATGTTTGAGTGTATACTTATATATGCATGTATACATATGAGCACATAGTTACCTGTGTTCGAGTTTTTTCAAAAAAACTAATCTATTCCATTATTTAGTATGTACATCTGTAGACTAATTACTAGGGCCGTTCAAAAAGATCAAAATCGGCGAATAACCGACCAGCGACATCAAGGCAATCAACTGAAGTCCTGTTTGGTGATTACGGTTTCAATTGCTTTTCTACGTTCCCAATTAAAAATTATTGTTTAGCCTATTATCAATTCTAACCATTTTTAAGCTTTTTTTTTTTTTTGTTTAAACTAACTAAAATCAATATTTTAACCATCTTACCAAACATAAGTTCCAATTACAAATTGTGATTCTAACTCAGTTTTTTAGTTCTAACCAATATTGGTTCTTACCAATTGGTTCCAATTGAGCTCCAAAATAAGGCTAAGCCGACGTCATCAATAGTCCATATCGAATCATCTGAAAATGACGGTTTTAAGTATAGCTTAATGATAAATTCACACTTAATTTTACCTTTCACGTCCTTCAAGTGTAGAATCCTCCACTTTCAAGTTTATTTCATTTGTAACAGTGAACAAATTATTTATACATATACACTAGTTAAAATTGAGGATTACATGACGGTTTTAAATCGCCATGTAAAGCATTCGTGACGGTCAAAAAACAGTTATGAAATCGTCCATTGTGGTACTAAAGAAACTTTTCATGACGGTTTTTTACCGTCGTGGAATGACACTAATGGCGGTATTAAGTGTGTTCTATAGGAGGTTACCACGACCGTTTTTTAAAAAACTATCGTGGAATGTGCAGATTATATGACGGTTTTCAACGAAATCATAGTGTAAGGTATAGTTTCTACGATAGTTTTTGTAAAAACCATCATGAAAGAAGTCATCAGCAAAAGAAAAAAAATTACTAGAATTTCTAATTTTCCACGGGATGGCCAGTCTCATATATTATCCACAAATACAAGGCCCTGATTGCTAGTGAGTTTTAAGCAACAAAAAATATAAACAATTGCTATGATGGTCATAGAGGATTTTTATCAAACGCGTAGTGCGCATCACATACACAAATACATAGGAAGTAATTAAAACTAAAACTAAAACTAAAGTTAGAATTAAACAACTAAAACAGATTAGTTCACAAAAACCATAAAATAATTAAAACTAAAACAATATAACTAAAAATTAAAAAAACTAAACAATCAAAAAAGAAATAAAAAGTTACCAAATGGTGGTAGGAGGCGGGCAATGGCAAGGTCATGGAGGTAATGAGCTCAAAGAGAATAACACTTAGAGAGTTCATCAAACTGTAGTAAGCATCACATATACAAACACATACACAAGCCATAAATAATTAAAACTAAAATTATATAACTAAATTTTTTTTAAAAAAACTAAACAATAAAAAAAGAAACAAAATTTTACTAAACAGCGATCAGAGGTGGGCCATGGTGGGTTCATGGAGGCGACGAGCTTAAAGAAAAGACACTTGAAGAGAAGAACTTTCACAAACGAGGGATGGTGACGAGCTCGTAGGTTGTAGAGGCCTTAAGGCTAACGGCAGCATGTTGGATTGAAGCAAAGACAATAGTGGCAATGATAGTGGTAGAGAGAGAAAGGACTTGCGGGTTAGAGAGAGAGGTAGGACTGGGTTTAGAGAGAAAAGGGGTTGAGTTTGAATGCTAATTCGAATAAGAAATAAAGAGAGAGAGCGGACCTTTTAAAATTTTGTTGATTGTTGTAAGGGCGTGTTTTTTAATTTTCGCTAACTATCTTTTACGATAGTTTTTATAAAAACCATTATATAATATGCCTCCTATCACGACAGTTTTTTAAAAAATCGTTGTGGTATATGGGGAATTTATCACGACAGTTTTTTAAAAAACTGTCGTTTTTTAAAAAACCGTCGTGGTTTGTATAGAATCTATCATAACAGTTTTCATCTTCGTGGGCATAACTTCTTGTGTTTTTTTTTATTTATTACGACGATTTTTGAGAAAAAATCGTTAAATAAAGGTCGTATAATCTCGAATTTGTTGTAGTCATATTTGCAAAAGAACCAATAAATTCTTTATAGTTTCAACGAAATTAAAGAATCTATACACGCGTCTTTTATCTTAAATTTATGAATTTTCTTTCACAATTAATAAATATAGAATACTTATATAATGTGCTAATTTATAAATCCTTATTTCCACCAACAGTACATGTCATTAAAAGCATTAAATTTGGTCAAAACTACTTTTTTTTAGTAGATCTAATGACTCAAAAACAAATACTTATCGACATGTTGCTTGTTCAATACCTATTAGAAAGATCTCCTATGTATAATATATTGTCCACAAAATCATACCCAGATACTCTTAATCTAGTTGAATCCAATAACAACTAATTTATACAAAAATGTCACACATTTACATTAGTGACCTCAAAATTTATCAACCTTAATTTATTCTAGTTTCTAAATTGAAACTTGATTGAAAAAAAAATTAAGTCAAATAAACAAGAAAGATACAAAATTTTAGAATGGTTCAGCTCAATATTATCTAAGTTGATTTTAGTAGCCAAAGTACTTTTATATTCAATTTATGGTGTCTCCATTTGATTTGTTCTCATAACTAATTCTCGTGGTGTTAAGACCATTATACTTTGACTGCAACTTAATATAATAGTTTAATGCATTACAGCTGTCGTTATCTTATTGGTCCTAGTTGGGTTATATATATATATATATATTATAATTACACAATCAGATAGATGAATTAGAACAAGTCATTAATTCTTGTTTGATTTAAGAGTTTTAAAAAAGAGAGAATTGAGAGAAAATTCTCTAGGGAGAATCTTCAGGCTTGTACTGAGATTCGATCCGTTTGTTTCTTGAGAAAAGGTGAGAGAAAAAACTGAGTGAATCTAATCTGATTTATTGAGAGCTAGAGTGAATTCTCTATTTCTAAGAGTGTAATTCAATTGCTTAGTAAATTGGACTAGGGGCTTATCTCCTTTGCCTTTGGATGTAGGATTCAATCAAAATTCGAACCAAGTAATTCTCTGGTTGTTTCTTGTTCTTGTTGTTTTTTCGTTTATTTCTTCTTTTCTTTTCTTTTCCTATTTTTGTTGCTGGTTTGCTCTTGGGGTACTGTTGGTTGGTTCTTGGTTATTCTTGCATATTGAATATGAGAGTTTTTCTTCACAAATTGGTATCAGAGCAAGGCTCCAACCATAGCCAAGATGCAAATCGATGATCAAGATTCAAGTACCGGCAAAGAAGTTCGCTCAATTTTAATGCTTGAAGCCCGATCAGCGACGATGACCCTAAAATTCAACATTCAGAAATTTGACAAAAAAAAAACGACTTCAATCTTTGGAGAGAAAAAATGATGGCTCATCTGGGAAACTTTGGGTTAGATGAAGCCCTAAAAGAGAAGCGAACATGTCTTCAAGTATCAAAGCAAAGGACAAAGCAGAGATTTTGAAGAAGGCTCGAAACGCAATAGTTTTGTTTGGGTGACTAGATTTTAAAGAAAGTAATCAAAGAGAAATTTGTTCTAGATACGTGGATAAAGCTTGAACAACTCTATATGATGAAGACTCTTCCTAATAAGATGTACCTCAAGCAAAAGTTCTATGGCTTCAAGATGGATGAGCATAAGTTAGTTGATGAGAATATCGATCAATTTACCTAATTAATAGCCGAGCTTGAGAATCTTGGTATTAAAACCGATGATGAAGATCTAGCTATATTTTTATTGAATTCCTTTCCTAAGCAATTTGATCAACAACATGATACCCTTAAGTATGGCAAAGAAGCATTGTCACTTGATGAAGTCATAAGTGTTGTGTATTCAAAGGAATTAGATCTTAAAACTAGTGGAAAAAATATTGAATTAAAGGGGAAGGTCTAAATGTTAGAGGGAAATCAGATAGGAGGGCTCTCAGAATAAGAATTGTAGAAAATCTAGATCAAAATCTATGAACAAGAAAACATGTTGGCACTATCATAAAGATGGCCATATAAGAAGATATTGCCCATTGAGAAAGAAGGAGATAGGAAAAATTGAAGACTCTAATAACAAAGATGCAGCTACAGTGTTAGATGGGTATGATAGTGTGACGACCCGCCTTTTCGTACATTCACTTTACTTTTATAAACATTGTTCTTAAACAGTAATCTTACTTACTTAGTAAGAAAAATACTGAATTAAATTTTTTTTCTTTAAACATTCTTTAAAACGTATTCAAAAACTGTTACGACCTTTGTCGCCATTCAAGTTGAGACCTCGCTCAACATTTGCCTTTAAAACAATTTCAAATCGTTTCTTAAAAATTAATAAGAAACATTTACTAAATCATATCTTAAATCTTAACTTTATAATTATATAAAACAGTTCATGCACTGTATCTCAAATCTTTGACAACATTTCGTAAAGCTAAAATTTTCTTAATACTTTTAAACACTATACTAAATAGTAGAAAACCTTTTCTTTGCATAGCGGAATCAAACAGTGGTGGTATCCATACCCAAATCTTTACATCCGTCTTCCGCAGCACCCAGCTTTTCTAACAGATTCTATTGGTCACCCATAAATTACCTACAGTATGAAGAAACTTTTTAATGAGCTTTCGCTCAGTAAGTTCAAACATAAACTCACAAATCATTTAATCATGCTTTAAAAACTTTCCTCATAATACCATTTTTTTGAAACATTTTTCATAAACATTTTTAAAACGTTTCTCATAAATGCTTTTCATAAAACATTTAACATGCAGTAATCCTCAGAATGCTTTTCATAAAGCGTCATTTATAAACCTTTTCTTGTAATCATGAAAATGTTTTCAATAACACCTAACTTACAAAATGTTTTTCATAAACATTTAACATAAACATTCCTCAGAATGTTTTTCATAGTCTTTAAATATTTCATAACAAGAAAACAAGCAAAACTAAAATGTATGTTTCCATTTATGCTCCATTATGTACTTTCAGTTATGAATGTCTTATGAACATTCTTTTTTTACTTTGACTTTCTATCTTCGTTCCTTAATTTTTCTTATCTTACTTTAACTGTCTATCGCTACTCTTTATCTTTCATTATCTTACTTTAACTTTTCATATATTACTTTAGTGTCCGTACCAACATCATCAATCATAAGATTATAAACATGATGCTTCCCTTGTGGAAGACTTGAAACCATCGAACATCGATGTCATGTACCTCACATCTAGGAGGTCAAACTTTGACTTTACTTTCATTACCTCATAACAAAGAGGCTAGTACGGCACTTTCTTTTTATCTTTGCGTTACCTTCTTATTAACATTAGTGAGCATATCCAATGCAATCACATCATATGCAACACACTTGCAAATTATAGCTTGTACTATAAATTCTATTGCATAACAAATGCAACTTATTACATAACAAATGTAACATAAAGCGCAAACACATATTGCAAATCATAACTTGTACTCTAACACTTAGTGCATAGCAAATGCAACTTATAGCATAAGAAATGCATCATATAATGCAAACACATTTTGGAAATCATAATTTGTACACTTTTAAACATTGTGCATTTCACATGCAATCATACTTCAATTACATTGAAAATCATAACTTGAGCTTTTAAAAATATTATGCATATCAATATGCAAATAGGCTTTAAACTTAACACTTGCAAATTCATTGCAAATCTTACTTTGAATCTTTAAAACTTTTTGCAAAATACATGCAAACATACTTTAAAAACAACTTACATAACAATTGCAAACACATTTGCAGACATATATAAGCATTTGAAAACTATTTACTTTATGCTGTAGGTGAGGTCTGAACTTACCCAGACTATACTCTAGTGTTTTCTATTCCGTTCCTTTCTCATTCCTTTTCCTTCCATTAATCGGCTTCTGTGTCTTGATCATACGACACCTGACTAATTAGTTAACTTTCTTTTTATCAATATACTCGATTAATAATAAAACGTAAACATTAAACATTCACTCCCTTTTAACTTTACTTGTACACTATTTGTTTACCCTTGTATTTACTTAACCTTGTAACCCATCGAGGTCAACTTTCCCTTTAACCTTGTAACCCACCAGGTTACCTTTCATTTACTTAAACATCCATTATTAAATCTTTTGTCATTACGTTACTTAACATATTACGAAACATTTTTTGTCTAAGAACGTTATGCTAAATCTGAGTATTCGACTCCATTCTGGCCGTCTCTTTGATAATGACGATTTTACCCTTAACGGGTTTTCGTCCATTTCGTAACTCTATAAAACCCATCACTTAACTTTAACATTCTATTACCTACATATTATGAAAAAATTGCCACTACGATACGTTTCCCAACATCGGGCGTTTCGGGTCCATTTTGATCATTTTTCATAAAATGACCATTTTGTCCTTAATCTTTTTCCTTTCATTCATTCCTTGCTTAACTTTAAATCCTTTAAAACTTAGTATCTATAATCACTTACTGCCTACAGCAGTATAGGAAATCAACATTTCCTAGTGAAAACCTAGTTTTCACACCATTTTACAGTTTTGACCCCAATATTAAAATATTTGCATTTTTGCCCCTAGAACCAAAAATAATCTTTTTAAACCATTAGTCCCTATTTTTCATGAGGAACATTTTTGCTTAAAGTATCATATTCAAAATCCTTTGCAAAAATGACATTTTTGCCTTTAAATTTTTTTTTTCAATTTCAACAAATTCTTGTAAAATTAAAATCTCACAATTAGTTAAGATTTTTGACGAATTGTTTGCAATGCCCAACAATTTCATCGAGATCTACAACTTTTATGTTTTAAATTTTTCAAAATTCCCACGTTTAGAGGGACTTTTTGACTGATTTTTAAATCTGTCGTGAAGAAACTTTTTCTCACAATTTAGTCCTTAGAACATTTTTGTAAAAATCTATTTACAATCAGAAACTCTACCCTTGCAAGAGCATTCCAAACTCTTGTTTCAATTATTTTCATACTAAATCATCATTTTTGCAAACTTAGTACTAAAATTACAAAAATAACGGTTTTTGCAAAAACTAATATTTTGCACCATAAACTAAAATTTCATAACTTCAATATGCCATACATCCATATCCATGAAATTTCATCAAATACATGCTCAAGAACCCACATAGGTTCAACGGAATAAAAATCAAAACAAAAATTAGAAAATTTCAAAACTTTGAAACTTAAAACTTACCCAAATAGCGCTCTTTTGATTTTTAGCCTTTCAAGGCTCCTTGAAACTTGCTAGAAAGATTCTTGTAATGGAGTTATATAAGGACGGGAAAAGAAACTTGCTGATCATTTCACAACAAAGTTAATTGACTAAAATGATTGAAGCTTATGGTATGAGACAAGCAAAAACTGTCTCTACCTCTATTAGTGCTCATTTTAAACTAGTTGCTATTAGAGATAAAGAAGCAACAGCTGAAGCAGAACATATGAAAAATTTTCCTTTTATAGCGTGGGAAGCTTTATGTATGCAATAGTGAGTACTCGGCCAGATGTTGCTTATGGAGTAGGTCTAGTCAGCAGGTGTCTAAGTAAACCTGGAAGACATCACTGGCAAGCAACAGTCAAGTGGTTGCTCACATACATTAACAGATCTATAAATTTGAAGCTACAGTTTTGATGTGAAACATGGAGATAAAGTGATAGGGTATTGTGACTCAGATTATACTGGAAATCTTGACAAAAAGAGATCTTTATTAGGTTATGCACTTACTTTGGGAGGAAACACTGTTAGTTGGAAGTCAAGCCTCCAACATGTGGTTGCTTTATCATCCACAGAGACCAAGTATATTTCATTGACTGATGTGGATAAAGAAGCTTTATGGCTAAAGGGACTTATCAGTGAATTGGTTCTATTACAAGACACAGTGGAGATATACTGTGATTCACAAAGTGCTATACATTTGTCAAGAAAAAGGTATGTTTTATGAGAGAACAAAGTATATTGATGTAAGGTTGCATTTTGTTAGAGATGTTATCTAGAGGTAGCAGGTGAAGGTACAAAAGATCT